>CANYCX011733414.1:0-12488 GCA_948193385.1 Breynia disticha f. nivosa | reverse complement strand
GCATTTTTCGATTAAGTACGTGAAAATCATATTCATATTTCGTTCATAATCAAACATAAATAATCAATTCGTATACGCAATATCATTCATAATTCGATCGCAAATAAATATATATAATCATTCATTTTAATAAAGCCAAATAGTGAGATATACTCACCTGTCAGCTGAAGTACTCGGACTGGTGCGAATTCGCGCCCCGTCCGACTCGGCTACGCTGTCGTTCTATAATATATATCAATCATTTAATAATAACCAATCAACAATTTACCTAAAATTTTCAATATAATTTCCAATTTAATGTGTGTCCTAATAATTTCCTTTATTTTACTTCCTAATTTCACAAACCCTAGACGGAACCCTAACCCATTTTCTTATCGTTACTCGAATAAATAATAACTCAATTTAACATATTTCTAATTTAATTTCAAACTCAATTCTCTAATTATTAATTAATTATATTACGGATAAACTCGAAACAAATATAATAAAACTCGGAAAAATTGACGAATAATCTCATTAAATTCCTGGCTCAAAATTACGATTGATTTAATATCTCAAATCATTTTCCTAGCTTAATTTCTAATTTAGACTCGATTATACGAAAACTTCAATATTAAAGCTCGTAAAAATTTACGGTAAACTTCGAAATTTACCTGTTTTGCTTATACCGATAAGTTCCCACCTCGAGATTACGATCGATTCTATATCTCGAACTCGTTTGCTAGCCCGATATAGCGTTTCTCTCTCTAAAATCTCTCTCCTCCTTCTTCTGTTTCCTTTTCTTACGCCTCTCTCTCTCTTTCTTATGTTTCAAAGTTTTATGGGAACTTTTGTGTCACTTCCTCGATTTATATAACTTTTATATTATTTTATTTTATTATTTTATTCTTTTTTAATTAATTAATTTTTATTTTTTTAAAATTTTTTTCATTAATAAATACTTCGTATCAACCGACCTTCAATCCTCAATTAATCTCTCCTTTCAATCTAATCCATAATTTATTACATTCATTAATCAGTTTAATTATCTTATTAATCTTACGATTTTAAGACGAGGATGTTACATATCATATAAAATTAATATTTTACAACTTTTTGTGACTCAAATTCTGCGTAAGTTCATAAATATTTTTTAAACTTTCACACAATTAAAGAGTATTTAGTTTCTTAGATTCATTACAATAAATAATGCAATTTCCAACCAAATTTTTCTAACGAAACATTTGTGTCAAAAAATTTTGACAAAATTTGTCAAAAAAATAAATTATGGACAAATTGTTTGGACATTTTCTGATCACCAGGAACTTCTAAAATTCTGTTAATATGATTTTTTCTAACGATATTAATGATGAATTTTGTCAGAAAAATTTCAACTACAAAAAAATATCTTTTTGGCAATTTTTTTAGCTTTTACTAAAAACAAGTATTCTAACAAAAAAATCTTTGTTTTTAGCTTTTAAGTTATGTAAGACACAACAAACTTGTTTTTAGTCAATATTTTATATGTCGAGTTTTAAATTACTCTATTTTAGAAAATTTAAATTAAATGATAATTAAATATGACTTTTTTGTATTAATTTTTAAATTACAATTTTTTTTCATTCAATTATTATATAACTAATGTTAATAACAAATTTTTGCGACTCAAATTGTGTGTAAGTTCATAAGTATTCTTTAAACTTATGGACAATTGAAGAGTGTTTAGTTTTTTAGATTCATTACAAAAAATAATGCAATTTCCAACCAAATTTTTCTGACGAAACATTTGCGTCAAAAAATTATAATGATTTTTTTTCGAAAAATGAATCATCGACAATTTTTTTGGTCATTTTCTGATCTCCAACAACTTCTAAAATTTTGTTAATATGATTTTTTTTTCTGACGATATTTTTTGAAAAATTTCATGAGAAAGTTTTCAACTACAAAAAATTATCTTTTTAGCAATTTTTTTGACAACAAAATTTTTCCTCTCCTAGAAAAAGGTATTCTAACAAAAAAAATCTTTGTTTGTAGCTTTTGAGTTATTTAAGACAAAACAAATTTATTTTTAGTCAATTTTTTATATGTCAAGTTTTAAATTACTCTATTTTACAGAATTTAAATCAAATAATAATTAAATATGAATTTTTTATTCATTTTTAAATTACTAATGCTAATAACTTTGTTTAAAAAAAATGTTAATAACTTTGTTGTAAATAATATTATTTTAATAATTTTAGTGAACTAAAAAAAGTGATTAGTGACTGTATGTGCAATTAATCCTCAAATGTTTTAAATTACTTATTTTTTCGGACGATTGAATATGAATTAAGTTGGCAGGTAGTAAACCTAAACCTCTCCGATCAAACTCCACAACTCTTTACTCCCCACAAACTCAACGTTGAAATGATACATCACCAACAGCAACTTCAACAACCACCAGATTCCACGGAGGCGCCGCCAAAACAGGTGGCGTTAGCAATGGACAGATTGGCACAAGCCGCACGGCTAATCGCAGACGTTAGAATCGGCGCTGACAGGCTTCTCGAGGCCTTATCTGTAATGGCCTCACCACATCAGGCTACTAAACCTTTGCAATTATTTGTCAAGGAAGATGATTCTATGAGGAAACATCTTCATCATCTCCGTCTTATTGGTACCTACTCTTTTTCTTCTTTAATTAACTTCAATTTTCGCTTTACCTCAATCTAGGGCTGCTTTTTGTTACCAAATATGGTACTTTTTTTTTGCTGTTTGAGGTACAATTGATGGAAATGATTCTGTATTTGGTGTTAATTTATGGTGTGGATTCGTTTCGAAGTGATGTAAAGATTTTATTTTGATTGGATTTGGTAGGAAGGCAACTGGAGGAATCTGGGGTTTTGAATGAATCGTTGCGGTCGCGAAGTAATTCGTGGGGTTTGCATATTCCTTTGGTTTGCCCGGATGGAGCTGTAGTTGCTTATGCCTGGAAAAGACAGCTCGCTGGCCAGGCTGGTGCTTCCGCTGTTGACAGGACAAGGTTGGTGCGTTCTTCAGGATATGTTGATGGACATGGTTGTTTGTGCGCCTGACTGGATTAATGCAAAAGGGTGTTTATATGTTTTTACGTTTTCAGGTTGGCCTTGAAAGCATTTACAGATCAGAAAAAACGTTTTTTCCCACACCTTGATGATGAACCGGACGGTCATAGTGGTCAACCATCATCAAAGAAACATTCTAGCTCTCAGGCGCTTGTGAAAAGTCTCCAAGATGAACTTGCTGATTGCAAAACACTGCAAGATGTTCTGAAGCGTGTTGAGAAAGAGGTGCCAAGTTTGAAGGTTTTTACTTATGAACGGCTGGATTGGTTGAAGAGAGCTTCTTCATTACCTAATTCTGGAAATGAGAACCCTATGGATATTCCAAAAGATCATACGGTTTATGGTCTGAATAAACTAAGAGCCGGACAACAGAGTGTTGTTAGCACAGATAGGGTTGCTGTTATTGAGTTGCTTTTTCCTTGTGTCTTGAGAGCTGTTGTGTCATTGCATCCGGCTGGTTCTATTGAGCCTGATGCAGTAGCCTACTTTTCTCCAGATGAGGTAAATCTACTTAATATATAGTGCGTTCATGGATGATGAGTTATTATTGTTGCTCCTTCACATATGGAGAATCCTGCTACTGACTTGTTATGTTGCATCTGTGGCCACGTGATTGTTATGATGTTGATGGACTTGATAGAAACATGTTATATAAGTAGTCTCTTTGTACAAGGCTCGTAAACAATAAAATAAGATAGTCTAGGTGTTTGCATGTCACCTATCCTATCTTGTTCCACTAATTTGATTAATGCATGTCACTTTTAGCTTCTCTTATGTATTGCCTGCTCTGAGTTGATTCAAGCATAATTTGATTAATAAGTCTGAGTTGTCCTAAATTTTGGATATAATGAAGATTAAAGTAAGGTCAATGGTCGATTATACTTGGGCTATGAAATAGTTGGCTCTCTGACCTGCGAGGAAATTACAGTCATTATATTGTCACACAAGGATTTATTTTTTTTATGATGGATGATGCATTAAAAAAAGGATATGCAGGTTTGAATTGCATTATTCAAGCTGTATGCTTACTTAGCTTTTCCATCGGTTACCACAATTCTTCGTTTAATAACTTATATATAATAGATAAAATCGATGAATATAATATCTGAACTAAGGCAAATTTCTAATATTGTTTGGAGTGCAAAGACACTAATTCTTGTTGAAACTTTTTTACTATAATTTAAAGTTTTCCGAATAGTATCAACCTTCAATGTGGCTCCAAATTGTGAAATCTTCTGGAAATTTGACCCTTGTAAATAGTGTGGGGATTGATATCCCTTGTAAAATAGCAGAATTACTTGTAATTCTGTCAAATGGATTCTTTGTGTTCACTTTATTATTCAATCTATGTTTTCTAAGGCCTAACACTTCGTTTGTCTGATTATTTAACAGGGTGGCAGCTATATGCATGCAAGAGGTTTTTCAGTTCATCAAGTGTTTAAACATATAACAGTAAGTCTTGTTTATAATGCTAAGTTTTATATATGGATAAAAGGCTCAATGAATTTGCAAATGGAAAACTCAAACCCTCACCGCTGAAACTAATATTTTGGGATCTTTGTGCAGGAGCATGCTGGCGCGGCCTTGCAGCATTTTATTGGAGCTAGGTCTGAAGCGGTTTTATATTATCTCTTGGTATCATCCTTAATCAAACCTGTAGTTTTCCTGGGTTTACTTTGTTGCTGGGACAGTAGTTGAAAGATTCACCTATTTGTTTTTCTTTCTTTTTGAAGCACTGGATCTGCAGCTACCAAACAATATTTTCCAAAGCTTGCAGGTAAAGTTCTATTTTGAGCCCTATGACATATTAAATTGCTTTGTATAATTAGGTTGGGAATTGTTTAAGTTGCTGTTTTTGCAGCAAATGTGGGAAGTTACTGGTATTGGACCGAAAATCATCGCTCTTGTTACCTCCTGTGTGTCGCCCTTACCGGAACTTCATTCCTGGAAAAGTATCCCCGTCTCAAAATGCTTTATCGACCATGGATCATGCATTGGATCCTGCCCAGTCATTTCATATAGGTTGCTATTCTGAGGAGTTTTAGTTTCTTGCGTAGTTGGCAAATCATTAAATTTTAACAGCTAGTCAAATGAGTAGAAAGTTTTGGCCTTTGTAAACTAGGAAAACTTCTAATTGATAATCATGTAAAATTTTCCACTGATTGCAGGTCCTGTAACAACTAACATGTATGTGGATTGTTTTAGTATTGGCAATATAAATAACATTCCTTGGAAACAATCTTGGTTCATTGTTGATCAAATCTGCTGGGAATATATTTTAAGAAAATATCGAACTCGCAGTTTGGATTTCATTCATGTGGTTAGTTGTGTAAATTGTCGACACATTAGTTCTTCTCACTGTTTTCATAAAATGTTGTTCTCACTCAAAATATGACTGTTGATTTACACTTGAGATTATAGTTGCACAATGGACATTGAAGTGCCTACAGTGGCAATTTTTTTTATAAAGTTTGGTATTGAGTAATTATTTGGTGGGAAGCAGATGTTGAAGTTGAAGGAATTAAATTAAAAGTACTAAAGAGGTACAGTGGTTCAGGTGGACAATGTAATAACTAATAACAGTCCTTCCATCCAACAAGTTTCGTCTCCTTCAACACTTTGGATTTCTTTCATGCGAGAGGAGTCAGAGATAATTAAAGGAGAAATTTATTCTCTACTCTTGTTTGATTGTCACTATCTTTGGAGAGATATAAGTTCTTTCATGTATAGGAAGAAAATATCTCTGGAGAAATATATGTTTTTACTTCTTTAATATAAAATGGCATTTTTTATTTAATCATCTAATTAAATTATATTTTTACTCTAATTATTATTATTTTACGAAAATTTAATTTTATATTTTAAATTACAATAATAATTTTAAATTTTAAGAAAATATTAGAAAAATATTTGTCCCCATTTGTTTTTTGTCAGTGTCAGGACTAGCCTTGTTGTTTCTTACGTGTTTTCTGTTGCTGAGATTGTTGTAGGAGTAATGTTGGTGGGTTCAGCCAATGCTGCATTTCAGACAGGAACTGCGCCAACATATGACAGATTTGCATGTTTCAAATACAGTTTGAGCTCTGTAAGAGTGACGACAAAGAAGTTTACAACACAGTGCTTTCATGAAACTCGCAGACAATGCGATTCACAGATCGGAATTAATAAACAATCGATACAAAGTTCTAATTTTTCTCTATATACATCAATATTGTCTGAAAACTGAAAAATTGAAAGCCTACATTATTACACTTAGAATCGAAAATGTTAGACTACAAAATCTAAATGAAAAACAACACACCATATCTACATCTAACAAAACAACAATCTCGATGAGCCATGAGTTACCTCTTCTACCGGCCATCAGCTGATGTAAATGACTCTGCAAACTCAGGTCTTGCGGGAATGCTTCCCTTGCTGTCTTCAAGGTCTAAAGAACTCATGTCCTTTCCTTCCGCTTCCTGCCATCCTTTCACCATCTGGTTAAGAGGGAGGCTGTAATCGATGCCACAGTATTCTTCAGTATCATCATCCAAAGGTTTCCATTGCTCAACAAGAGGGGCAAGTACATTTACAGCATGACCCATATCGGGTCTTTGGCTTGGTTCTCTTGCAGTGCAGTGCCCAGCAAGTTCAGCAACAGTGCATATACTCTCAAAAGTTTCATCTTTGACATCAAGTGCAGGATCAATGGCAGCCCTAAGTTTCTCTTTATCGTTTTTTATAAGCCAGAACCAAGCAGCCAAGTACTGGCTTTCCTCTGGCCTGTCCTCATCTAGCGCCATCAGTCCAGTCAATAGCTCCATTAGAACAACCCCAAAACTGAAGACATCAGCCTTGGTAGTGATTTTTCCAGTGACTACAGAAAAAGTATTTGCAAGTCAGATTATCAAGAACAAATACACGAAATGGCCTTTCCTTATCATACAATGCATTTACACAATACTGTTGATATAAAGTAGAGGCAAAATTAAATAAAGACCAAGATTAAATTTAAATACTAACCAGCATATTCTGGCGCCAAGTATCCAAAAGTCCCAGCAAGCCTCGTGATAACGGATTTTTCTCCATCAGGAGCATGTTTCACCAAACCAAAATCTGAAACTTTTGCTCTGAAATCATCGCCAAGTAAAATGTTTGAAGATTTAAGGTCTCTGTGTATGAAACTCTGGTGTGCCAGAGTATGAAGATATTCCATCCCCCTTGCAACATCCAATGCAATATTCAGCCTTCTCTTCCATGAAAGAGGCTCCAATTTGAAGTTCTTCCAGTGGAAAAGATGTTTACTTAGAGCTCCTTGAGGCATATACTCGTAAACAAGAATTCTTTCGTTACCTTCAATGGAGTAACCCAAAAGAGAAACTAGATGACGGTGCCTGACTTTAGAAAGAACTCTGATCTCTGACTGGAACTCATCCAATGCTTTGTTGCAGATCACACCGGCCTCCATTCTTTTCACTGCTATTGCTGTGCCATCATCAAGCACACCCTTATATACTGCGCCAAAGCCACCGCGACCAAGCTCATTCTCAGCTGCAAAATTCTTGGTAACATCGCAAAGAACTTTCACGGATATGACTAGATTTCCTGTTTCAATGACATGAGACTCCCCCATGCCGCTGGTGTTCCTGCTCCCATAAACACTCCTTGTTACTGTGGAAGTGCTACCGGTAGTATTATTAGCGACAACGATCTTAACCATATTGTCTGAATCAGATGGATCTCTTGGATGAATTACAAGACAGCTTGTGGGTTGGAAAGCACCTTTTCTTCTTTTATAACAATAAATAGATAGAGGAACTGCAAGGACAGCAAGAACTGCAAAACTAGCAACAGCTGCTATAATTGCAACTAAAGTGGAGCGTTTGATATCTTTATGTTTGGCGCTGGAAGGATTATCAGAACTGGAAGTTGTGTCATCACCTGGTGCAGACGGATTGCTATCAGAAGAATTTGAACCTACAGATGATGGAGGTGAGCCAGCTAGAAGAGGATTCCCCGCTGTCACAACACTAACAGCTTTCGGGAAACTAGGCACAGGAGGGGAAATGTTATTGCCACTAAGATCCAATGTTTTCAGCAATGTCAAGTTAGTCCAGTTTTTTGGAACTGTACCACTTATGTTGTTACCTCCGAGCTTAATTGCAACAAGAGAACCTAGCTCTGCAACTGAAGGACTCAAAGAACCATTGAGATTAAAATTAGCTAAAGTAATGGAAGAAACCTTATTGGCGATGCAAGCCACCCCCTGCCATGTACCACATGGATTATTGCTTATCCAAGAAGAGACAAGTCTTGAAGGGTAATTCAATTTGTCAAGAAAATCCAGAAGTGCCATGACTTCTGGTGCACAAGGAACCCCTTTCTCAGATTGACAAAATGAATTTGACTCATAAGAAACATTAGCTGCTTTGAAATTGGGAATTGGACCCATCAACTGATTATTGTTCAAGTTTAGACTGTCCAGAGTCATGTCTGCTAGACTCTGAGGAACCATCCCAACAAGTTTATTACCATTAAGATTAAGCACCTTCAAATTGGTAAGATTTCCAATGCTTTCTGGAATTTTACCTGAGAACTGATTCCCATGAAGCAACAAGACAGAGACTGACTCTATTGTTGCCACCACATCAAGAGTGCCACTCAAGCCACCACCTTTCTGATTATTCAAGCATAGATTTTGCAAAGAGAAGGCTCCTTCAAAGCTGCGTGGAATCTCACCAGACAAACTATTGCTTGAAAGCCTCAAATTCTGTAGTGAAGACAACTTCCCAAGAAAATCAGGCAATGGACCGGCCAAATTACAGTTCATACACGAAAGATTCGTTAATTGAGCAGAATCTTCCAAACCCAGAGGGAATGACCACCCTGTACTGGCATTAAAATTATTGCTATCCAGAGCCAAGAATCTCAAACTCTCCAAACCATCAAAAAAGTCAGATGGAATGGTATCAAATTGATTGAAATCCAAATAAATCTTTTCAAGTTTCGACAACCCACTAAAGGAAGGTAAAGCACCAGTGAACTGGTTCTTTTGGAGGCCTACGTTAGTAAGCATCTTAAGCTGGTTCAAGTTTTGAGGCAATGGACCTTTCAGGCCTAAATTCTGAACCTGAATCTGAGACACCCTTCCACCATCACAGAAAACATGCTGCCAAGATTGTCCACAAGGGTCATCGCCACTAGCAGGCCAATCCAAAAGCTCTGGATTCTCCAACGCATCTCTGAATGCTTTGAGAATCGCCAAATCACCAGGGTCAGTCACAGCACAAACCACCGCCAATAATGAAAGTAATGCCAACACAAGCTCCATGAAATGGGTTCTCATGGTAGATCTATGGAGTGGCCTTTCACTTCACAAAATTCATTGAAACAGCCACATATTGTCTAAAGATGCTAGCTTTCAGCTCTTGAAATACCCATTTCGAGAATTACATGAAACTGGCAAAACATTCAGAAATTTAGACACATAGAAGTATAAAAACAGACAATGTAAAGCAATTACAGAATGCTGAAACAAAAAGGAGACACCATGCTTGAAGAAAACAGCATCAAATATAATAATATAAGAAGGTAATTGTGGTACGTACCATAATGAAGAGAAGAATTTATGACAAGTCTCTCACAGAGACACCACTCTTGGTTTCAGGTCCTCTCTGTTACTGAAACACATACATTACTTTCCATGTCGCTGGAGCAAAAATCAGTAGTGCCATCACACACTCTTTAAAGGGTGTTTTAGTCTTTAAATTGAGTTGGTTTTTTTAGATGGGTTCATTCATATTTTTGGACAAAATCTGTCAGTGTTTTGATTGGTTTATGAATGTTAAGAATATTTCGGACAGTAACGTCGCACGATTGATTTTTCACCACAAAAAAAAAAGTAAAACTATTCCGAAAGCATTGACACTTGTTGAGGTTATATTTTTCTCAAATTTTGGAAAAAAAAAGGATAGCATCCCGACTATAAACAAACTAGCCGAAGCGAGTTTTGAATTGTTTAATTTCGGCTCGTTTAAAATTTTACGAGTATGAGTTCAAGCGGAATTTTTTTGTCGAGCTCAAAATTTTGTTCAAGTTCAGTTTATTTAAAGCTGCGAGCTAACGACACAGTTCATGAACTTTACTGAGTCTAGCTAAATAAAAATTAAATATAATTTTATTTGAGGCAAGACCATGACTAGATGACGAGAGGGTGGCTGAGATAAGCGGCAAGTTTAGAGGTTTACAAGACAATGGTTATGAGGGTAGAAAGAGGTAAAAAACAATCTGATAGTAATTGAAAAATTTTGGTTTAATAGTTGATGCCTATCTCATAACATTACATGATTAAAAAAATTAAAATTAGGATGAAGCAAGATAAATTAATTTCAAAAGTACATTATTTTGTATAAAATTATGTAATTTTATACTAACAAATTGTAATTTAAATACTATAATTAATAATTACATAAAAATAAATTTTCAGATTAATTCACCTAAAACAAATTGACATATTTTATATTAGAATTTATTATTCAAATAAAAATTTGTAGTTGTCATTGTATGTAGTTACTTAAAATAAATTAAAATATTGTTCATAATTTTATATTATATACATCTTTATAATAAAATTCATCTTGTATACACTTTGTACACCTATATTTGATAAAAAAAAGTATATCTTTGTACTATTTACGAGCTTTTCACAAGTATGTCCACGAGCCTAAAATGAGTCTTAAACGAATATGTTCACGAGCTTACAGTTTTAGTACCTGAGTGTTCAAGTTTGACTCATTTATTTAAAAGAAAAAATTTGTCCAATACTATTTTTATATTGTTTCTTCTTTTTTACAAGTTATTTACTCATCTAAAAAAAATAATTTTAGACAAATTACGAGAATTAACATGTGGTTAAGTTAGTTATAAGTGATAGTTAACATGTATTTTTACAATAGTGTTCTTATTTAATAAACTATTTTAATTGGATAATTAGTAATTAGATCAATAATTTGCATAGAAAATATAAAAATGTCATTGATTTAATAAGGGTAAAAATAATTTTTAAATAATAAATGATAAATATAAAATAAAAAGTACAATTCACCCTTATTTAAACTAGTCTGAAATTTTGTTTAAAATCAACTTATTTATTTACGAACTGAATCATAAAGTAATTCTAAACGAGTCGAATATCAAACTCTTCGTAAACGACTCAGCTTATTTACAACCCTATATACCGTTGGATTATATCATCACATTTGACAAAACAAAAGTATACTAGAATAATTTCAGAAATAATAATAGAACAAAATATTTTTGTAATTTTTACTAAACTTAAACATTATGTAAATATAACGAAATTGACATCTACATATAAATAAAAAGATATTTCAAAGTTCTCATAAATTACATTATACGTATCATTCTTTAATAGCATTTAATTTTAGCAAAAAAAATTAATTAACTTATTAGAGTAGTAATTTACCATTATTTGTATCTTGATTCTAATTTGCGATAAAGTTACATATTTTGAGGTAAAAAAACTGTGTATTAGTTACATTGTATAGCTCATGAATTATACATTTTGCAGGAGAAATAATTTGTAATTTTTTTAGACGGCCCATTTAGTTTTAGCAAAAAAAATTAATTAACTTATTAGAGTAGTAATTTACCATTATTTGTATCTTGATTCTGATTTGCAATAAAGTTACATATTTTGAGGTAAAAAAAAATTGACTCCCCAATTTTTGGCCGTCTAGAAAAAATTACAAATTATTTCTCCTGCAAAATGTATAATTCATGAGCTATACAATGTAACTAATACACAGTTTTTAAGACCGGATTTGGTCAGACTGAAAGCCGGATTATTGAGTCACTGGTTTAATCAGTGAATCACTGCTCGGACCGAATAAATAATAATTATATAAAAATAATTATTAAATATAATAATTTAAAATAAAATAATTATTTAATTGAAAAAGTATTCTCAAACTAATAAAAAAATATATTTAACATAATTTTGAGTATAAAGTACCAACATCGTCAATTAATAATGATATTAAAATAAGACCATGAATTGTGTTCTGTACCATATCGTGTTTTTTTTTTTTGTCAAGCCCCGGTATCCTCGACCCACTGGGCCGAGACTAATCCGGTTCGGGAAGGAGTTGGGGGTTAAGGTTTATTTCCCTTCCAATCGACGTTACGGGGGATCGAACCATGGTCCGCCCTACCAAGTTCAGCCCCCATTACCACTTAACCAACATTGGTTCTGTACCATATCGTGTAATATGATGAATTGGGCGAAATCAGTACTAAATATATTTTAATTAAATATTTGAATTTATGGTGTAATTATGTAATATAGTATGAATATGTTAGTTAATTTATCCTACTTATTTAAGGATTAAAAATCTTAATTTTTTATCATTAATTTTATATGAT
>CANYCX011733332.1:0-11413 GCA_948193385.1 Breynia disticha f. nivosa | reverse complement strand
TTATCGTCTCAATTCTTGGATTTGTAATAGCATTAATGCAATTAAGAAGTTATTTTCTTAACAAAAGGTTGGATTTTCTTCTGTGCAGTTGAGGCAAGGTTTTTGGTGTTATTTATCTTAGAAACTCTTCAATTGCACTGTAGGTACCTGGAGAGGCTGAAGAAGATTTTGCTCAGGTTGATACTGCTAAAGTGATCAGAAAGTTTCTCACTTCTCGCAATCCGAAGCCACCTTGTATACCAAAAGAAATAGGATTCAGAGGTTTACGCGATCCGCCGCATGTTCCTTCTTGGCTTTCAGAGGACGACATCGATTATTATGCTACTAAGTTCAACCAGAAAGGATTCGTCGGTGGATTGAACTACTATCGATGTTTGGATCTGTATGCTCCTACTCGAAATTTTATTTCAATTTTCGACAATTAAAATCGTCACATTTTCTAGGATTGTATTCTTGTTATAGAATTATGCTGATTTAAGACATTAGATTTGTTCTTGATACAGAATCTCATCTTCCATGCCTATTTGTGAACAAGTTCATCGACATCTTTTCTTATTTCTCTGTAGTATTTCTTCTGTTCACACACTTGAACATTGCTTTTGTAGAGAAGTCTTGCCTGGAAAACTTTAAAAGATCGAAAAAATTTGGGAGCAACTGGACTTGTGACATGTTTATATGTTAAATCTTGATAATAACTTTGTTGATTGCTTCAGAAACTGGGAGCTGTTGGCACCATGGACAGGGGAGCAAATTAAAGTGCCGGTCAAATTCATGGTCGGGGACCTGGACGCAACCTATAACATCCCTGGTGTGAAGGAATACATACACAATGGTGGCTTCAAAAGATGCATTCCATTCTTGCAAGAAATAGTTGTAATGAAAGATGTGGCTCATTTTATCAACCAAGAAAAGCCAGAGGAAGTCAATGCTCATATTTATGACTTCTTCAGCAAGTTTGAGCCAGCAGCCGCGGCTCGCATATAAGTTATGCTGCTTCTAACTTTTGAACTGTACTTGGCTGATGCTGCATCTGGGTCGATTGAAATATTGTGCTGCTTATTACCTGCCAAGAGGTTTAATTTAAATGCTATCATGAGAATTGGTGCAGATGTTGGATTGCTTTTGCTGATAATCAAGCTCCATCGTTCTCTGAAGCATATGCAAATCACTTGAAAACTGCACTTTCTGAATCTCGACAATCACCCAGAAAATTTTCTAAATCCTGTGATTAGGGAGAGGAGTTAAGCTCCATTGTTCTCTGAGCAGATTTGTGGGTGGATTGCACTACTTTCGATGTTTGGATCTGTCTGTTCCTACTTGGAATTATATTTCAATTTTAGACAATTAAAATCATCACTTCCTTGGATTGTATTCTGGTTATAGAGTTATGCTGATTGAAGACATTAGACTTGTTCTTGATACAGAATCTCATCTTTCATATCTATTTGTGAACAAGTTTTTCGACATTTAAAACTTATGAGCGTAATATTAGAAAAAAAAAATTAAATTCTGTATTAAAAAGTGTAAAATGACATATAATATTAGAGACATAATTTTATAAAATGACATATAATATGGAATAAAAAGAGTAATGATTTACATAAAATCAAATGAAAAAATTGCGGAGTTTGATTTTGTCACTTTCAAAATCAATCAAATATATTATTTATATTATATTATCATATATATGTGTTTTGATTTTTAGAGACAGAAAGAGATAATACGTATGTTTGCATTTAAACATTTTTATTTTAATCCGTAAGTCTTAAAGATACTAAATGTGCTTCTATTTTTAATATTGATAAAATTATTATCGAATAAAGAAAATAACATAACATTAGAAAAATCAGTAAATCTATCTTTAATAGCATACTTTATCATAAATCAAACATTATTAAAAAAATATTTCATTTTACTTTTCACAATTTACAATTGTTATTTTTCCACATAATAGTACAATTTATGTGTAAACAAATACAACATGAAATAAATGACAAAAAAATTATTTTTATAGTGATTATGTTATAAATAATACTCCCTCCGTCCCACAATAAGTGTCGTTTTAGAAAAATATGTTTGTCTCATATTATATGTCGTTTTACACTGCAGCGTTTAATATTTTTTTCCAATAATACCCTTATTAGTTTTACATTTCCAATACAAATTTAATTCAATGGTTCTTTTCATATATTAAAATTAAAGGATGCAATAGTTAATTAAACACTAATTTAAGACATATTAAATGATTTCTTAATCTGTGTGTAAAAATCTTAAACGACATATATTGTGAGACGGAGGGAGTAATATTTAATTAAAAATAAAATAAAATAATTTATAAATATAATATATTTAATATAAAAGACTAATTTAAAAACACGAAATAACAAAAGGTCCATCAGCATAATTTTTGTACCGTAAAACGTTACCGTTTAATTCGTCATTCCCTAAGCGTAAGCTATAAAAACCCTATTTCATAGTGTAAAACGAAAAAACCTTCAAGTTCACTGAAACCCACTCTCTCAACAATTTGAAAACACCTAAATCAACGTCTTCGTAAACCCAATTACATCTCCAATCTCTTTAATCTAGTCTGACCCATTTCAAGTCGCATAGTATGGAAAAAAGACCCCAAAGTAGACCATGGAATACAATAAGACAAGAAATACGACCTCTGTTTTCGGGTCGTTAAAGAAGTTTTAAACGAAACAGGTCAGGTTATTCCACTTCATTACCTCGAGAAAGGCGTGAAAGGTTACGTCTTAATGTAAGATAAAAACTTTCTTGAATCAAAATTCGAGTCTTTTTGATACTTATTATGATAAAATTAGACCAAAGTCGCAACCTGTTTTATTTGTTAGGCCTGGCGAACGTCTAAGACGTTTTGCTGATGAAGAAAGATTGATTCTTGAAGGAAATATTGATTTCTTGAAGGAAAGATTGATTCTTGAAGGAAATGAAGGGTTGATTTTTGAGAAATTGTGAAAATTGTTGACGATGGTGAAAAATAAAGTAGTTAGTGTAGAAAAGTTGTTTCATGTGAAGAGAGAATTTGGTTTTCCTAATGATTTTATGGTTAGTTTAGTGCCAAAGTACCGAAATTATTTTAGTGTTAGTTTGTGTTGGCGAGGAAAATTGTTTCTTGGAGTTGGTTGATAGGAACAGTGAGTTTGCTAAGTCTGTTATTGAGAAAAGAGCTGATGAGGAAGCTAGATTAACGGGAATTCGAGTTAGGCCTAATTTTAGTTACAAACTTCCAAGAGCGTTTTTGTTGAAGAAGGAAATGAGCGAGTGGGTTAGAGATTGGCTAGAGATTGATTACATTTCGCCATATGCGGATGTGTCTCATTTGGATCAATCTTCTCCACAAATGGTAAGAGGTCTGTTGGTGTTTTCATGAGTTGATGTCTCTTTCATTGTATGATAGAGTTCATGCGCCTATATTGGGGAAGTTTAGTAAAGACTATAGTTTTTCTAATGCATTTACCTCTGTGTTTACCAGACATTCGGGGATATTGTACATGTCGTTGAAAGGCAGGATTAAGACTGCAATGTTGAGGGAAACTTATGAGGATGGTGAATTGATTGATAAGGATCCGATGTTTCAAATAAAAGAGAAGTTTGTTGAGTTACTGGAAGAGGGGTGGAAGGAGAGACAAGGGAAATTGAGGTTGAAAAAGGAAGAGATTGAGAAGGACATGGAAGTTGCAGCAATGAGTAGCACAGAACAGGATTGGGAAGAAAGTGGCACTAGTGATTTAGAGGAACAGCTCTGATTCTCCTTGTTATGGTAAACTTGGTTGTCTGCTTTCTATACTATCCTGATGAATATAACTGATTAACTTTTTTATATCACATACTAATACTATGTGATTTCCTTTGAATTGTTGAAGACTTGAAGTAGTATTCTATCGTTGGTCTTATGCCTCTGCTGATAAATGAAGTCTCTGTATGCTATTAAGACATAAAAATGGTGGTTCCTAGTTTCTGTCTCCATGTGTTATTGGTAATAATTTCTTTCAGGAAAACATCTCGACCGTGGTTCGAATGCGAAACATAAATTCTCTTTCGCTGACTAAATCTAGAATCTTTTATGAATTGTTTACGTTTCATCATTATGTTGTGAACTTTTATCACAAAAAAAAAAACAAAATTGCGAGTTTCACTTGAAGGAGCAATAATATTTTGCCTTTTCGAAACTCTATGTTACCTAGTTTGTGGAGTGTGGCAATGCTAAATGAATGCGTGATTTTATTTTCAGAGCCATAATTTTCCTGTTAAGATTCAATCATTTTAGCCCTTGATTTACAATTAAGGAGCGACTTGCGTGAAAATACCTACAATATCCCTGGTGTGAATGAATACATACATAATGGCGGTTTCAAAAGATGCATCCCATTCTTACAAGAATTAGTTGTAATGAAAGATGTGGCTCATTTTATCAACCAAGAAAAGCCAGAGGAAGTCAATGCTCATATTTATGACTTCTTCAGCAAGTTTGAGCCAGCAGCTGCGGCTCACATATAAATTATGTTGCTTCTGATTTTTGAACTGTAGTTGGCTGATACTGCTTCTGGTTATTACCTGCCAAAGTGAGTTGTTTGCAAACTTGTAATCAACAAGGAATAGCTTTGATCCAGAAATATTCTTAAGCATGTTGGGATTTGTAGTTTACGAACTTGTAATCAAAAGGGTTTTGCAAGATGTCATTTTTCACATTTGAGAAACTGTTGTGGGGGCTCTGTATGGGGATTCGGTTAAGAGGTTTAATTTAAATGCTATCATGAGAATTGGTGCAGATGTTTGATTGCTGGAGTCTTTTGCTGATTATCAAGCTCCATTGTTATCTGAAGCAGTTGCAAATCACTGGAAAACTGCACTTTTTGAATCTGGACAATTTGTGAATCTGCATTTGAGAAATCACCTAGAAAACTTTCTAAATCCTGTGATTAGGGAGGAGTTACAATTTGTCGGACTCCAGGAAAGTAGTGACGATATCGGAGAAATTAACAGATCCTTCAGATATGATGTTCGGAACGTTTGGAGCCGATGAGCCAGGCAGAATCCGATGAAAAAATCTCTTCACGCATTGATCAAAAGACTAAAGAATAGCAGATATGTCCCATATCTGTGTATAAAATTCTCTTTTTTTGTTCTCTTACTTTTATATCTTAGGTGCTTTCATAATTTCTATTTGATTGTTTCGTAGATGTGAAATTCATATTTTCATTTCTATTCTATTTTTATAAATCCTATTTCAAATTTCAGATTATTAGATTTAATTCTTTTGCTATCATGCATAATATGTGATAGGCACTTGAAGGGTTACAAGAATGAGAGGTTTCAGAAGAAAAATCAGTGCCCAAGGAATTGATGCCTATGGTTCGGATGAGTAATTAGATAAAATGGGAGCACTGGAATGTAACAATGGAATACATCAGCATCAAAGATGGAGGCTCATCATGTGCGTGTGGTTCTATGTAAGAGTTATTCATGTACTTGCCATATGTTGAGTTTGCTTTTCATCAAAATTCGCCTTGAACAACAAATTAGATTTTTACGAGTTTAAGTCATCTGTCTCATATTAGGATTCGGTGAGGACATATTATTTTCACTTTTATGCAACGAAGCAATTTTGTCGGTTCTCCTAGCATTTTGTTTGGACTTCTAGGTGCAATGTTGTTTGAGCTCCTAATTTTGGTAAGCCAGTTCATATGCCAGGAAACCAATTCAATGCAGTACTTTTAATGGTCCAAACAAGCTTAGAGACAATTCAGCGTGTGTTTGTAATAATTGTTCCAAACACTCATTAAATTATCTCTAAGCTTCTTTGGACCATTAAAAGTGTTGCAACGAATTGGTTCAGTGGCATATAAGTTGCCTTACCAAAATTAGGAGCTCAAACAACATTGTACCTAGAAGTCCAAGCAAAATGCTAGGAGAACCGACAAAAATGCTTTGTTGCATAAAAGTGAAGATAATATGTCCTCACTAAATCCCAATACAGGGTAGATAACCCCAACTCGCAAAATTCCAAATTGCTGTTCAAGGCGAATTTTGAAGAAAACTAAACTCAACATATTGGCAAGTACATGAATAACCCTTGCATACAACCACAAGCAAGTGACGAGCCTCCATCCTTGATGATGTACTAGTTTGTTCCATTTGAATACTCTCACTTTATAGAATTACTCATTTGGGCCATAGTCATGAATTCCTCAGGCTCTGATTCTTCTTCGGAAACCTCTTTTTCTTGTAATACTTCAAGGGCCTATCAATATGTGTTTGGTTTTATTCTGAAATGAAGAATTGTTCTTTAGTAAACACTTTTCTTCCTTGATTTTTAGAGATGGGAAAGAATTAGGCAGTGCTGCAAAGCTTATTCCATGAGAAATTTGGCAAGTGGGAAGTTGGAAAATCGCAATTTGAGAATGATTCATTTTGCTGGTTGATAATTTTCTCGAATGTCCTTAGTGTGGTTGTGGGTTTGATTGTGACGGCTTGGATAAAAATCTGCGTCTTCTTTTTTCGTTGTAGATTTCATTTGATAAGCCCAAATTAGGGCTATGCTTTATGGCTTGTTGATATGGCTGTGTAGATTACAGTTTAGAACTTGAACAAAGAAAATGAAGTTTCTATGCTTTATGTTTTGATCTGTAGATTGTTGCATGACATGTAGATGTAGTGCTGGCACGTCTTCCTCTGTGACTCCATCATCAAATCACGTGTTTGCAAGTTATCAGAAAATTGTTCTTGAAAACTTTTAAGAGAACCCATTCTTTAATCCATAGTCATGGAATAAAAGAGTTGCTCAACCAAAAGCAGTAAAATTCACCATTTCTTAACAAAAGGTTCAAATTGTCCCTGATGATATTCAACAAATAAGGCATATGATGATACTCATTTTATACATTTCGCAACACTATTATAAATATAGTGAAGGTGATTGTCTATCTATCTGATGCCACATTTAGGGCTACTTTTCTTCTGATGATGATGATATTCAATAAATAAGGCATATGATGATACTCATTTTAGACATTTTGCAATACTATATTATAATTATAGTGAAGGTGATTGTCTATCTATCTGATGCCACATTCGGTGTTACTTTTCTTATTCTTGACTCTTCTATTTCTTTAACCTTAATTCTGATTCCTACAATGCAACCTATAACATCTGTGGTGTGAAGGACTACATATACAATGGTGGCTTCAAAAAATGCATTCCATTCTTGCAAGTAGTAGTTGTAATGGAAGATGTGGCTCATTTTATGAACCAATAAAAGCCAGAGGAAGTCAATGCTCATATTTATGACTTCTGCAGTAAGTTTGAGCCAGCAGCTGCGGCTCGCATATAAATTATGCTGCTTCTAATTTTTGAACTTTACTTGGCTGATACGACATCTGGCTCGATTAAAATAATGTGCTGCTTATTTCCTGCCAAAGTGAGTTGTTTGCAAACAAGTAATAGTTTTGAGCCAGGAATATGCTTAAGCATGTTGGGATTTGTAGTTTGCAAACTTGTAATCAAAAGGGTTTTGCAAGTTGTCATTTTTCACATTTGAGAAACTATTGTGCGTCCTCTATATGGGGGACTCGGTTAAGAGGTTTAATTTAAATGCTATCATGTGAATCGGTCCAGATGTTGGATTGCTGGAGTCTTTTGCTGATAATCAAGCTCCATTATTCTCTGAAGCAGATGCAAATCACATGAAAACTGCACTTTTTGATCATCTAGAAAACTTTCTAAATCCTGTGATAAGGGAGAAGAGTTACAATTTGTTGGACTCCAGGAAAGTAGTGACGATATCGGAGAAATTGATGGATCCTTCAGAACGTTTGGAAGCCGGTGAGCCTGGCAGAATCCGATGAAAAAATCTCTGCACACATTGATCAAAAGACTAAAGATAGCTTATTTCTCTCATATCTGTGTGTAAAATTCTCATTTTCTGGTTCTCTGCTTTTATTTCTTACGTGCTTTCATAATTTCTATTTGATTGTTCAGAAGATGCGAAATTCATATTTTTGTTACTACTTTATTTTCAAAATCCTATTTCAAATTTCAGATTATTAGATTGAATTCTTTTGCTGTCCTGCATGATATGTGATAGGCATTTGAAGGGTTACAAGAACAAGAGGCTTCAGAAAAAAAAATTAGAATCCAAGAAATTGATGCCTATGACCAGGATGAGTAATTAGATAAACTGGGAGCACTGAAATGGAATAATGGAATACATCAGCATGAAGGATGGAGGCTCATTACTTGGCTCATTACTTGCGTGTAGCTACATGCGAAGGTTATTCATCTACTTGCTAATATGTTGTGTTTGTTTTTCATTAGAATTTGCCTTGAGCAGCGTTTGGATTTTTGCGAGTTAAGAGTTATCTAACTCTATCAGAATTTGGTGAGAACATATTATAATCACTTTTTATCCAGCAAAATATTTATGTTGGAGTGTTTTGTCTGGACTTTTAGGTGTAATGTTGTTTAAGCTCTTAGTTTCAGTAAACCAGCTTATATGTAACGGTACCAATCCGTTGCTACACTTTTAACGATACAAAGAAGCTTAGAGACAATTTAGCGTGAGTTTGTAACAATTGTTCCAAACACTCATTAAATTGTCTTTAATCTTCCTTGGACCGATAAAAGTTTTGCATCGAATTAGTTGCATAATATATAAGCTAGCTTATCGAAACTAAGAGCTGAGACAACATTGCACCTAAAAGTCCAAACAAAACACTAGGAGAACCGATAGAAATGTTCCGCTGCATAAAAAATAAGATAATATGTTACCAAATCTTGATATGAGTTAGATAACTTCAACTCGCAAAAATCCAAACTGCTGCTCAAGGTGAATTTCAATGAGAACCAAAACATATTGGCAAGTAGATGAATAACTCTTGCATGCAACCGCACGCACGTGATGAGCCTCCATCCTTGATGATGTACTACTTTGTTCCTTTCGAACACTTTCATTTTATTGAATTACTCATTTAGGTCATGGTCATGAATTCCTCTGTCACTTATTCTTCTTTGGAAACCTCTTTTTCTTGTAATACTTAAAGGGCATATCAATATGCTTTTGGTTTTATTTTGAAATGAAGAATTGTTCTTTACTAAACACTTTCTACGTTGAGTTTCTAGAGATGGGAATCAATTAGACTGTGCTGCAAAGCTTATTCCATGAGAAAATTGGTGGTGGGAATTTGGAAAATCGCAATTTGAGATTGATTCATTTTGCTGGTTTGACATAAAATTGTGTTCGTTCCAGTTGCTTGTCGTTGTCCAGGCCCTATCGTGTTGAATAACTATGAGATAGATCGGTGTATATGATATCTAATGGATGAGATGTCCCTGATGATATGAAATACAAAGGCAAATGATGATGATCGTTTTAGACATTTCGCAACACTGTATTATACAATATAGTGAAGGTGAATGTCTCGTTTATCTGATGCCATATTCAGTGTTCCTTTCTCGATACTTCTTTTCTCTAACTCTTGACTCCTACATATCGACCTTCCATGAAGTCTGCAACCTTCAAGCAGAACATTAACAATGGAAGAGTCCAGAAACACGAGGAGGGGAGCAAATATTAATTTGAGGTGGAGAGGAAGTCAAAATTGTCATAAGTTTCGCCATTTAATTATTCAAAGCCACAGTTGCACGTCAACTCTCAAACACTGGAGTCCCAACAAAGCAGAAACAAGCCAACCATCACCGGCTTTATGTTCCTTGTATCTCTGCGATTCTCCTCGTTGAAAACAAGGCAAACATGGGTTTTCTTTCACTCACAAAACAACTGTGTTGGATAGCTTTTTTCTGTGCTGTGGTCTTTTCCTTTGTGCCACTACTTGTGACTGGAGATGACAAGCCATCAGCATATGAAGTTCTTGAAGATTATGGCTTTCCAGTAGGTTTATTACCAAAAGGAGTAACTGGGTATGAGTTAAACAAAGAAACAGGAGAGTTCTCAGCGTATCTGTCGAAGACTTGTAGGTATTCAGTTGAATCTTATAAGCTTGAGTATAAGACTACTATTAGTGGGATCATAAGTAAAGGTAAGCTAACTAATCTGAAAGGAGTTAGTGTCTATGTTCTGTTTTTCTGGCTTAATATTGTGGAAGTTGATAGAGATGGCGACGAGCTTCAACTCTCTGTTGGGATTGCTTCTGCCAATTTCCCAGTCGATAATTTTCTGGAATGTCCTCAGTGTGGTTGTGGGTTTGATTGCAACGACTTCAATAAAAATCAGCCTCTTGCTTCTTCTTTGTAGATTTCATTTGATAAGCTCAAATTAGGGCTATGCTTTATGGCTCGCTGATATCGCTATGTAGATTGCAGTTTAGAACTTGAAGAAAGAAACGAAGTTTCTATGCTTTATGTTTTGATTTGTTTCTTGTTTATGAAATTTTATGCTTTAATTTTATGACTTTGGCGTGGATTTGTAGATTGTTGCTTGCATGACATGTGCTGGCACGTTTCCCTCTGTGAATCCATCTTCAAATCACGTGTTTGCAAGTTATCAGAAAATTGTTCTTGAAAACTTCAAGAGAACCAATTCTTTATCATTAATAGCCATAGTCATGGGAGAGTTGCTCAACCAAAAGCTGTAAGTTCTCTTCAACAGCAAGTCAAGACCAACAAGTCAATCAAGAAAAACACAGCTGCCATGCTAAAAGTTATTTATGGGTACACCAAATTCATAATCTGTTGAAAAATTTAAGGAACTTTCTGTGTTATTTATCTTCCCATCCGTGCAACGAACAGACAGAAACACCAAATCTACAAGAAACACAGACAGATAAAACCACATTCCAGATGAGCAAAAAATACCAATCAGGATCAATGGCCTCTCTTGCCTTAATATCCCTTTTCTTGATCTTTTCAAACCCATCAATATCTGCCATGGCCACAAAAACAGCTTATGAAGTTCTTGAAGAATACGACTTCCCAATCGGACTCCTTCCAAAAGGAGTAACTGGGTACGAATTGAACACAACAACAGGCAAGTTCTCAGTGTATTTGAATGGGACTTGCACTTACAAAATTGACTCTTACGAGCTCAAGTACAAGTCGACAGTCACAGGCGTTATAGCCAAAGACAAGATGTCTGATTTGAGTGGGATTAAAGTGAAGGTTTCATTCCTTTGGCTCAGCATTGTTAAAGTGACTCGTGACGACGATGAGCTTGAATTCTCAGTTGGAATTGCTTCTGCAGATTTTCCTGTGAGTAATTTTGAGGAGTGTCCGACCTGTGGCTGTGGATTTGACTGTGAGACTCTCGAATCGGAGAGAATTGTTAAGCAAAATCGTCTTGTCTCGTCTTCTTAATTAGTGATGATCAGATGTAGCTTTTCTTTATGATTTCAAGTTAATAAAATCATGTAATTTGGACATGGCGGAATTAATG
>CANYCX011733205.1:0-12497 GCA_948193385.1 Breynia disticha f. nivosa | reverse complement strand
GTGATTGAACGATATGCGTTATGGTTTGATTATGAAGGTTGGTTTCATATGGTTGAATTGTTGAATCTAATGTATGATTGTATCACGAGTGTATTGATGCTTAACTCCGGTTGTGTGAAGATGTACATGGTAGTATGTATTCTTATTGGTATATGATTGGTAGATTGTGTTTTGAGGAATGTGTGATGCTTGTTGTGAAAGGATATGTATATGGATGAATTCCCATTTCTAGATGCTTTATGTGAGTTCATGGATGTGTTGAGATAAATGGTTAATTATGGTTTAATTGGCATATGTTTGACCTGTATGGAATGCTTGATAAGTGTATTGGTATGGCTAAAACAAGTGGACAATAATTAGGCATGGAATGAACTTAAGTGGAGTTGGGCAGATTCTGCAGAGCATGGTAACGTTCATTAGGGGCTTGTGTAATGAACGTTACACCCCATAATGAACGTTACACAATTAGGTAATGAACGTTACCTGACCATATTGAATGTTATTCTGGGACTTATCCACGTTAGTCATGCTGCCTTGAATAATGAACATTACCACCTAAGTAATGAACGTTATTCTGGGACAGTAAGTCCTAAATGGACCTAAATAACATCCTAACTCATACCTAATGAATCTTAGTGATGTAAAATGGTTTCTTGATGAATGAGAACACTTAAATTGAGATCGATAACACCTGTGTGATTGTTATGTATGATTGTTATGGAATGGCTTTTAGGCGCCATTCTCGTTTGAGGGGGAAAAAGGCCGGAATGGCTGATGTCTCCCCTACACCCCGGCATGTAGAGACGCTAAGGGATGCCTTACTGAGTATATAAAATATATTCACCTGTCATTGCTGGATCATGTGTAGATTAACAGGTACCAGAGACGGGACGACGTGATCGGCAAGGCTAGCGGTGCGATACTGAAGGTCGAGCTCCTAGTGGTTTAAATATTGTGAATGCTTGTGCATGTTTTGTATTTATACATACATTAGTATAGATGAAATTTATAAGTTGTCATATTAAATGATTTTTCCCGCTTCCGCATTTCTAACTAAACCATATTGACATATATATGCTTGTAGTTCATATTGGGCTTGTATTTGACAAAAGATGTTTTGAATTATCACTCTCATTACTCGTGTTCAAAAAAGAAAAAAAAATATAGCACGTTTTTAGCCTTTGCTTAAAAATGAACTTTTTCGAAAATTGGTGTCACACTCGTTATATTGCAAGCTTTAAACAAGCCGAGTTTAAACAAAATTTTGAGATTGTCAAAAAAGCTCAACTTAAGCTAATATTCGTAAAATTTTAAACGAACCGAACTTAAAAAATCTAAAGCTCGACTCAGCTCAATATTCAACAATATGAAAACATAACAACCTATCCACACAAGGAAAATTGTCAACGCGATAACACAATTTGTTAGTGCATATTTGTGACATGACATAAATTTAATTTTTATAATAATATTATCACAAATAATGATATTCAATATATAAAATAGTAAAACACAGTTACGATACTACTAACACAATTTTTATTTTTTTTGTCTGAACCACGAGATATTTTGGACACCCCAGAATAATTCTTGTTCAAGTCGGGCCGGACCACTAGGGCAACAAAGCTCTTTCAATCAATTTTTAACGCAGCTGCGTACTCAAGATTGAAATTCGAGATCTCTAATTAAGCTAGAACAATTTCACACCAATTTATCCTAGCAGGTGGTTTAAGTTATTTTTTTAGTTCATAATAATTGTGACCAGGAAATAGTGCACAAGTGGAGATCAATACAAAGAAGCACTGCAACCACTCATTTGAATCTGCTAAAATTCCAACCTCACCAGTGACCGACTCTCTTTCTGACCCCAAAAGGCCAAAACAAATATGCAACTCCATCTCTTTCATTCATTCTTCCTCCAAAACCAAGTTCTCTTATGGCCAAGAATCTACCAGAATAAACCCTTACCAAAAATATTCCCTTTCTGTTTCACTTTCCTTGCACTCTCTTCAAGTCATGACTTTCTCTTGTTGCCTCTCTTCCACAAGAAACACTCTCAAACCAACTCAGAATCTCTTCACTTACAGTTCTTGTGATCTGTCTGTGCCAAGAAACAGGTTGTGTTTCTTTGAGTCCTTTCAGTTCAGGCCACTTCAAGTACATCCTCCAAGGCCTTCTCTATCCATTATAAGACTCAGTAACTCGAAACTCATTAAATCTTTTGCAAGCATATCTTCTTTTGCTGATGCTGGTGGTGAAGAGAAACAAAATGAAGGAATACAGATTAAGAAACATGAAGAAAGTTTCAGTAATGATGAAGATGAAATGCCTGGAATGGCTCAGGCATTTAATATCTCTTCAAGAAGTGCTTCGGCTATTTCTATCTTCATAGCATTTGCTGCTTTGAGTCTTCCCTTGTTTATGAAATCTCTTGGACACGGTTTAGCCTTGAAGACTAAGTTACTGTCCTATGCAACACTGCTATTTGGGTTCTACATGGCTTGCAACATAGGGGCTAATGATGTGGCTAATGCTATGGGAACTTCTGTGGGTTCAGGAGCACTTACTCTTCGACAGGCAGTAATAACTGCAGCAGTTCTGGAATTCTCAGGTGCATTGTTAATGGGAACACATGTTACCAGTACAATGCAGAAGGGAATCCTTGTTACTGATGTGTTTCAAGGAAAGGACACTTTGCTTTTTGCTGGATTGCTTTCTTCTTTGGCTGCTGCTGGTACTTGGTTGCAGGTACAATTACTCGCAAATCTTGCTCATTTCACCCTACTAGTATTTGCCTTTTTCTTGAGTTCTGTGTATAAGATTTTGATAGAACCCAAATCAAGAAATAAGAATGCAATAAAGCAGTAGAGTAATGAAGCCAGGAAACTGGAATTTGATCATATTAACATATCAAGGATCACACACAACAGGTGTTCGAGAGACCCTACTCTCCCAGGACAATGTCCACTCAAAACTATGACAATTTTCTCGATGCTGATTCTTCTTTCCTCGACCCTTTTTGTAACCAGCTCTCTAGCCCACTCCTGCAACTCATCACAATAAAATAAAATAGAAAATGTCCAGCTAACAAACATACACTGCTGTACCAAAACGTAACAACTGATATGATTACTTTTAGGAAGTGGTCCACCCTTCTTGCCCTTAATCTTCTAATGAATGCATCCTTTTGGGCCCAAATTCTCATGCATAACCAGGTCGTTCCCTCTGTTTCAACAAAAACGTTCCTGGTAGGAAGTCGATTCACCATGCCAGCCATTGGGTTCGTATCAGATTTCAGTATTTCTGATTCTTCATTTATAATCTTTGCTTCAGGTTGCCTCATACTATGGCTGGCCGGTCTCAACAACGCATTGCATAGTAGGATCAATGGTTGGGTTTGGCTTAGTATATGGAGGTCCAGGTGCTGTTTTCTGGGTTTCGCTGGCAAAGGTGACTTCTTCATGGGTTATCTCACCAATCATTGGAGCAATCGCATCATTTCTTGTCTATAAATGCATCCGTCGGGTATGCTTCACTCTTCCAACTCCTACAACCACCAAAATGTTTGTCAGAAAGACCCTAACACTTCAAATCATCTTTCTTCCTAGTTACTTCCAAGTTCCATGTTCCTCGTTTTTACCATCAATTTTTTGCAGTTTGTGTACAGTGCTGCCAATCCAGGCGAAGCAGCTGCAGCTGCCGCTCCAATTGCTGTTTTTGCAGGTGTAACTGCCATATCTTTCGTAGCCTTTCCTCTAAGTAAAGTCTTTCATACGGCATTAGCGCAAGCTCTAGGCGTTGGTGCTGCTGGCGCATTTCTAGTTCATAGAATTATACGGAAACAGCTTGGCCATCTCATTGCGAAAGCTATCTTATCTGAGCATAAAGACGAAGATTCTAGCCATAGCAAAAGCATTGGATTCCTCTCTGATATTGCAGGTCCAACTGGAACTCAGTTGAAAATAGTTTACGGGGTTTTTGGATACATGCAGGTTCTTTCAGCTTGTTTCATGTCATTTGCCCATGGAGGAAATGATGTCTCCAATGCAATTGGTCCCTTGGCTGCTGCATTATCGATTCTTCAAGGTGGAGCTGCGGCTACTGGAGTAGAGATAATCATTCCAAATGATGTTCTCGCATGGGGAGGTTTTGGTATTGTTGCCGGACTCATGATGTGGGGATACAGAGTAATAGCAACAATCGGAAAAAAGATTACAGAACTTACACCAACCAGAGGATTTGCAGCAGAATTCGCCGCGGCTTCCGTCGTCCTGTTCGCGTCAAAACTTGGGTTGCCGATCTCAGCAACACATACCTTGGTAGGTGCAGTGATGGGGGTGGGATTTGCCAGGGGATTAAACAGCGTTAGAGCAGAAACTGTGAAAGAAATTGTGCTTTCATGGATTGTGACGATCCCGGTTGGGGCAACTGTAGCAGTTTTTTACACATGGATTTTGACCAAGATCTTGTCTTTCATATGGTGATTTGTGAGTGTAGATTTGCTAAATCAGAATGAAGAACTTGATGTATGGGATTGATTGATTGATAATCACTCATTTTTAGTCTTTTGTTCGGGAAAAGATTGTGAATCATTGAATGTTTTTTGAGCTGATGTGATTTCCTTAGCTGAATTGTTCGTAACAATGTAGAAATTTTTCGCAGAGCAAACAGAATCTTCTGAAAAAATCGAGTTTCCATGATAGGAAAACACAGTTTAGAAGGAGCATAGGAGAAACAAGAGGACATAGAATTCTTCTCGTTTCGAGTAGAACGATGTCGTTTTTGCGGTTAAACTGAGGGAGAGAGGAATCAGGGGATTGTGTTGGTTATTTATTTATGCCGAAGATGACGTGGCGTTAGAACCTATGCGACCTCTAAACGACGTCGTTTAATTTACTATCATATGAATAATCTAAACGACAGCGTAGTTGGACACAAAACCCCTTCTCCTCTTAACACGACACTCGTCTGTACAAAGCGCGCCACGTTCACACATTTCTGACCAAAATACCCCTACGATCAATTTCAAAAGAAGGACATTTAAGTCATTTCAGTCCCACGACCAAAAATATCCCCTCAACAAGTCTCGTCATTTTTAATCTTCCACGTCTCTACAACCATCTGTCTCTCATCACAATGGCCGTCGTGATCGGAAACTTAGCTTTACTCGACTTGACTTCGCCGCGTACGGCCGCTATTGACCGGAAATCTCGATTAGTATCAGTCGACGTCGTTTTGAGCTCGACGAAACGAGAGTCTCCGATTAATTATAAAAAGAGCTTCGAATTAGACGGAGAAAGGAGAAATCAAAGAGTGGTTGTTAGAGGAAAAGCGAATTCTAAAGTTAACGGCGTTGATTTTGATAGTGACGCAGAAAACGGTAACGGAGAGGAGGAATTGGAGGAAGAAGAGTATGATTGGGAAAAAGAGATGAGGAAACGATTGAAAGAGATTGAGGAAATGAGAGAGTTGGAAAATAAAGCGGAGGAATTGCGGAATAAAATTGATCAAGAGAGTGAGGGAGAGAATAAAGATGAGAGTGAAGAAGAGAAAAGAATGAGAGTGAGAAAGGAACTTGAAAAGGTAGAATCTTTTTGGTTTTTGTGAAGTGGGTTTCTCAAAAGATTCTGTTTTTTATTCAAACGTTGCCGTTTTGTAGGTTGCTCAAGAACAACAAGAGAGGAGAGCTACTGCGGAATTGATGTTTGAGTTGGGACAAAAGGCTTACGGGAAGGGTATGTATGGGAGGGCTATCGAGTTTCTTGAAGCTGCTCTTACTATTATTCCTAGACCTACATTATTTGGTGGCGAGGTTGGTGTTTTAGTTTCATTTTGATTTGATAATGCTTTAGTTTTAGCAACTGTTCTGTTCTGAAGTTGGTTTTTATTGCTTTATAGATTCAGATATGGTTGGCTATGGCTTATGAGGCGAATAATCGCCACGCAGATTGTATTGCACTGTATCAGCAGTTGGAGAAGAAGCATCCTATCATTAGCATTCGACGCCAAGCTGCTGATCTTCGTTATATTTTGCAAGCGCCTAAGCTTAAGATTTCTCAGGAAGAAATGGTAACGATTCCGTTGATTGGTTCCAGTTATGACAGGTAAAGAATGCTAATGTGAATGTTGCATCAATATGTTTGATTAGCAGTCATTATGATCTTAATAAACCTTGAGCTTCATCGATGGTTTATTTTACTGCAAATTCTCACTCTTTTAGATGCAATTCTTAGTTGTATGATAGATATTGCGGATGTTTGAATAACTATTTCATTGGAACAGCTTGAGAATTATACGCCCAAGTTTCTGATTTCACATTTGACATCAAAAACAATTCAGAGCTAATTGATAAACTTGATTCCTGATTGCAGCTATGCAACAACATGGACTGATAAAAACAAGGACAAGGATCAAAAAAACTGGACAACTACGAACCAGCTTCCATCTTCTAAAGATTATCTAGGGGACTTCCTAGTATGGCGACCTCCTACTGGTATTGAGAAGAGCCAGACATTTTGGGTTGCTCTAACATTGTGGTTGGGTTTGGTTGGAGCTGCTCTGTTTCTGCAAAGATGAATCTCAATCATATTGCATACTTGTAAAATGTAATTGTTAGTTATATTGAATTCATTAATTGTTTAAATCTGTTGTATTTTGTTCATCGTCTCTGAACAAATTAGTGTAATCTTTTCTCTCAACTTTAAGAAGCATGAAGATGGAGATAAATCAAATAACAGAATCTTATTCAGTAGCATAATCAAATCACAGAAATTATATCTGTTTCAGTCTCATCAAGCTGTTTTTTTCTTGTAGCAGCAAAAAAAAAACGTCCTAGAAGAAGTCGTACAACTCCTTTTTAAGAATCTGAGCTTGAATATATATATATGCCAACGTATTTCGTCTGATTTTAGAGAGAAGTTGCCATATGTATATATATATATTCCTCCATGTTTTCTGATTGAACATTTCTGGTTTCCGAACTAATGGACATTTGCTTCTTTGGGATCTACATGTCCTCCCCACTTTCTGATTCTATCTTCAGCAACAGAAGCCTGCATTTCCCAGAAAACTGTTAACATCCAAAAACAGATTTACAAAAACTCCATTGGAAATCAGATCAAAACTTACCTCTTTGTCCCAATTTGTTTTATAGACCATCAAAGTGAGAATACAAGTCTGTACAACTGTACCCGACAGCATTCCACACCAAATCCCCTGAAACGATTACCAAATATATTTTATCACAGTTTTCAAGAAACGATAATGAATTCTGCATTGGATTTAGTGGGATGGGGTTACCGTAATGCCAAAATCAAATTTGAAACCCAAAAGTAGACCTAAAGGAACCCCCAACACATAGTAACATCCAACGTTTACATATGCCACATATGCTTGCCAACCAGCTCCTATCGCCACACCTGCAATCATTCGAAATTTAAGTGAAAAACAGAAACAGAAACCTATGAATTTCTCATTTCCAGGAAGTTATAGTGATTACCAGAAAGAACAGGCTGAATATTGTTAATGACAATGCAAACACATAACAAGGGTGTTAGCTGTTTTACAACTTGTTGGACCTCAGAATCGTTTGAAAATAAAGCAGGGTAACTATCTCTCGTGATCGCTAGAATGATCGCAAAGATGAGACCGATAATGAAAGATGAGACAACAGCTACAAGAAGTGATAATTTTGCTGCTCTTGGGTGACCTGCTCCTAGCTCATTTGATACTCTTACACTGCATTTCAGATCAAATCACTCTTAATTCTGACGTTGTTCACTTCAAATACTAATGTTTTGATTGTTCATTATATGAAGGCCTCTCACAAACCTTATGGCTACATTCATTCCAATGGCAATCATCGTTATCCAACCCAGTATGTTGGTGCTGCAGATAAAATAAAAAGCAAAAGCCAGTAAATTAGTTGATATCAAATAAACAGTTCGAATTCACTTATTTAAAAAAATTAAACCAATAGGTTAGATGAGACAGTCTCGGAACCATCTCACCAAATTGCAGCCAACCCATGTCCCATCAGGTGAGATTAAGGGTGGACATAACCGAAATGAATTGATAAATTGAACCGAATTAAATTGAATTTGTTTGATTTATTTGTTTTGTTTTGTTTATTTGGTTTACTAGTTGGTTCTTCAGTTTGCTTCTGGTTTGAATTTTTAAAAACAGATAAACTGAACAAATCGAAAAAATAAATAAAATTGTAAAATTTTTTGTTAATATGTTACTTTATTTTATTTGGGTTATTAACTGAGATTTTATTTAAATTTTAGCTCAACATTAATCTACACTTAAAATAGAATGGATAAGTTGCAATTAAATTAAAAAAAATAACTAAATACATTCAAATAGGTAAAAGAAACTTGAAAAAACAAAAATAAATATTTTGATTAAACTGAATGAACTGAAAAAAACCAACCACTTCAATTCGATTAAAACTGAACTAAAGTTCTGTTCAAATAGTTCAGCTTGCTAGTTGGTCGGTTTGGTTCAAACGAACAGATCGAATACCCACCCTTAAGTGAGATGGGTACTTGGCACTTGGCATTGTTTTAAACTCAATTTGGTCAGTCATCTGAACTGAAAATCGTGTCACTGGTTCAGCTACCAGATCACTGATCAAACCGTATAAATAATAATTAAATATTAGAATTTTAATATAAAATAATTATTAGATATCACCATCTATATATTAATCTATATATTAATATTAATATACAGCTAAATACATTGACAATTAATGCAAGATGATGTGTTATTTTGTAGTTTTTTTACATTTAAAAATAAAAATTTATTTATATATTAGTTATATATTACTATAAGTAGTCTTAACTCTTATGGAAATGAATAAATAAAAATAATTTTTTAAACAAATTTATCATTATAGTAACAAATCAAATTAAATTATCATAAAATATGATTACTTAAAAGTTAATTATTTATATAAATTTGTATTATTTAATTATAATAATTTTATAAACATTTATAAACTTTTATTAAAAATAATATATGTAATTTCACATTGAATGAAATATTTTATGATTTAATTTTATTTTTTATTTCCAATCATTAAAGGCTATAATGTCTTTTTTATTTTAATTTTTATTAAAATAATATTGTTTAGAATTTTTTTTATCCTAACTCTTATATATATACACACATAATTCAAAATCATGTTCCTAGAATGTAAGTATCAAATTTTCTCTCTTATTTCTTTGCGATAACAAGTTTTCAGAAGTTGATAGGATTGAGAGATACAAAATTGTTATTTTCAGATTACACTTAGCTTGTATGTTATATTTTTTAGGTATTTATTTTTGACATGTTACTTGATAAATTGGATAATAAAATATAAATTAAAATATTATATTTTTTATTGATTGATAGATTGTTATTTTATAAGTTAAATATAAAAATATAAATTAAATCTTCTATATGAGTTAAATGTCCGTCATACCCGTGCATACAAATATTTCATGTCAATTTCATTTTTACTCAAAATATAATTGTATTATAACAATTATTTAACATTAGAAGATAAAAATAAAGATACATAATAAAGAAAGAATTTATGATAAATATATATTCATTGTATCAACCTAACTTAAATTTAATTAAATATTTATGGCCCATATATGTACATATAATACACACAGCGACGGACTTAGGGGGTACCGGTGGGACCCGTGCCCCACTGGCTCCGGCGGAACCCCCTGTTACAAGGGTTAACAGGGGTTTCCATCAACATAATAACCGATGGTGCCCCCACTAGCCGTCGTCTAGTAACGATATAAACTAGTTTAACAGGACGAATTTTCAATTGGTTTGATGAATTTTGTTAAATTTAATGCATTTTCAGTTTTTAACGTAAATCCACAATGGTTTAAATATCGGACAACCGGGTTTCCGATCCGACCGCCCATATTTTTCCAAATATTAAACATTAATAGTTGAACTACCTATACACTGTTGTTGATTTTAATCTACGCAAACAAATACTCCAGTAAATGTTGTGAGGCATTGAAGACATACCATATAGACAAGGCATCGACCGAGATTTCAGCATTCTTCAGATATCCCGCAATGAGTACCAGAGCCATAAAATACCATACTTCCAAGCTGTAAATTTTCATTTCCAAATATCTTTAAACTACTTTCGATCTTTCCAATCTCCATAAACATCACAGAAATAAATGCACGAGTTTTTACGCATAAAGTTGTCCCACAAAAACTGTTACATTTCGTTTGTCAGGTTAGATTAGAAGATGTTTCATAGAGATAGAAATTGTCAGTTTCAGATTGTGAAATATTTCAGTGAAAATAATAAACGTTGAATGGTAGTGCTTAAGCTAACAGCTCCAACTAATTGTCAACTTTGTTTTTGGCCACACAACTGTTCTCAAGTGTGGTTGGTTAAGATTTGGGAGACTTGTTTTATCACAAGAAAATCTATCAGACTGATTCAGACATGGTTAAAGTTTTTCATCCTACGGTTTAGCTTTTACTCTTCCAACATTGTGTGTTTAATGTCCTCAAAACTTGCGTGTCTGACTCCATATAGATCTGCTCTATAGCATTTAAGCTTATATTTTGCAACTATTGAGTCAACTCAGTTTTAGTGCGAAGTGACTTACCAAAGCATGACGGCTGAAGCCAATGACAACTTGACAAAACTCCATAGATTATGAAATGCTTTTATAGAAAATCCATTCCATGCTTGGCCGCAAGTACCGCTAATTATATACAAAAACTGTGCTATATCGATGAGCCACCAAGAAACGTCAAGCATAACCGCTCCACCCACCAATCCCCAGTTCAGCTTCAGCATGAACAACCAGCTGAGAATTGTGTGCACCACCAAAGCCGCAGCGGAGATGAATGCCATAGCCATGATCTTGCTCTGAGCTTGTAAGAACTTGGCAAGTGGAAAATTCAATGCGTATGCAAACAATTGTGGTATCATCCATAAAGCAATTGTACCTGCTGACTCTGATATAGCCGTTGTTTGTCCTATCAGTTTCAGGATTGCAGTCGCGAAAATGTAAATCAAGCTCAGAATACATGCCGACGAGAGTAGAATAACCCACGATCTTTGCATGTATATTCCAAGCATATCTAGTTGCCTTGCTCCGAACGCTTGCCCACATAGCGTCTCCAACGCACTTCCCATTCCCATCTGTCATTCCATTCAGATTTGATATTAGCTAGAGTTTATTATTCAAACTACATAATCTATTTATTAAACACAGCTTTAATACTGAAGAGACACAAGTTGAAATCTTAGCTTGAGCAAACAATATGGTATATAAAAAAAGGCGGTACCAAGAAACCAAATGAGAAGCCAGCGATAACGGAATTTTCAATGGAGAAGCCGGCGAGGGCAATGGTGCTAACATGGCCACAAAAGACTTGAGTAATGGCTCCAAGGGAGTATTGGGCTACCGTGGTGAAAATGGCAGGGCCAGCCAAGTACCAGAGCTTAACGAACTCCTTCCAGAATTCTCTATTGAAAACAGCAAGGCCAGTGATTGGAGGGACGTCACCGGCGCCCTGTACATGTGTAGAGGTGGCAGAACCGTTGTTGTTTGATGTAACAAGGTGATGATGTTCATCGTTTTCAGACAAGAGCAGTGGCTGTTGCCTGGAATCATCCATTCTGTCCGAACCTAGCTAGAGGGAGAGAAGTTCGTAACTGTAGCTTGCATGAAGCCTGCCATACATATATATATATATATATATTGATCTACATACGTAATTGAATATGTAACCAAAAAAAAAACATACGTAATTGAATTGGATTGTTCATTTTTTTAAAAAGTAAATAATGAAGTCCAACGACCAATCATGAAAATCACTTATAATTATGTTTAGTAAAGGGGTCGGACCACCTCATAAATTAAGAGCAGGTAGTGAACCAGCAGGTCAAATCTGTGTTGTTCCTCTAGAGTCGTTATGAAACTAAAGATTGAATTCTGTATTTTCAATGTGTTGCTCAGTGGGTCTCTACTACCGTTGAATTTAAAGGACGAAGGGATATAATTATGTTTTTTTTTATAAGAATGCCCATACCCATATACCACGTCGAATCAGCTAGGCTGAACCCACGAGCATATGGCACTGCAGAACTGCCGAATCAACTAGGTTGAACCCGCAGTTGAGCAGTGGGATTATGAATATTATTTAGAAAGGGATAACCCAACAAGTCATAATACAAGAGTCTTGAAAGCCCGCTAGGGATACAATGTGTTTCATCGCTCACAATATTGCGAAATAGACTTTGTTTATCTAGCCAATTGGCGCTCTCGTTTGCTTCGCGGAATGTATGCTGAATGGTAGCTTCGTCAAATTGAGTGAGGTAATTGTGGCTCCTCCAGAACAGATTACGGTGTACTCCATGCCACTTGCTTGGATTGAGAACGTAATTAACCGCCAGTAAAGAGTCGGATTCCATCACCACTTTACGCCAACCCTTGGCTTCCGCC
>CANYCX011732050.1:0-10599 GCA_948193385.1 Breynia disticha f. nivosa | reverse complement strand
TTGATAAAGACAAAAAAACTGAAAACACACATATATTACATCATAAAAAACATATTATTAGAATTATTTAACATATTGGGTGTGATAAATAATATGTGGGTATGTTATTGTTTATTTTAACATATTATATTCCTGTGTATAAATATTTTCTATATTAGTTTATAATGAAATATTTGCAAGTGTTATATGAATTTATATCTAAAAATTTTGATTATATTCAATGGTTACATGGGTGTATTAAAGATACATGGTGAGTGTGTTAAATTTACACACTAGGTGTGTTCAGTTAAAATAAAGCTCAAGGACAAAAGTAACAAAAAGCTTAATAAAACCTTCTTGAAAGCTTACATTTTTCTTATGAATGCATATTGAATGCCGTGCATATCAAATTGACATTAATTGGCCTTAAAAATGGAAAACACAGCAAAAGGATGTAAATAATTAAAGAAAAGCTTAAAGGCTAAATTGAAAAGGAAAAAAAAGGATAAAAGAGTTAAAGAATATGAATATCCTTTATAAAAACGACCGACACCAGATTTCCTTCATAATCTAGACTTCACAAACTCTTTCAACACCATAACTATATCCTAGAATCATTATACCAAAGATTTACCAAATTTTTGGTGATTTGGAGGGGAAAACATAAAGTTTCGCTTGTTACTCCAAATTTCACCAAATTTGAGCATTTTTGAACTATAAATTTTGAATTTATAAAAATTCCTCCCAAATGGTTATTTATTTGAAATTTTTATTTCAATCACTTTGATTTGTACTTGAGTTTGAAAAAATAATGGTAGATATTTTTGAGACTCGAAAGAGCATGAATTTTTCAAAATTTGGTTTCCTCCTTTTGTTTTAAAAATGAACCAGTTGATTGTTTTTAATGTTTTTCTTTTTGTAGTTAATGAAATTAAGTAAAAGAGGACGTTTTGAAAACTATAACATTTTAGTAAAAAAAAGTTTAATCACTTGATTTAACTAAGAATTGAAAGATTTATGGTCGAAATTGTAACTTAGAATATATAAAAATAGTGAGATGATATAAGATTTAGTCTGATTTGTGAGAATTGTTTTATTTTCTACAGAGTGAATCCTATGAGATTTCAAGCATCTAGGTCAACCTTTAGGTGTCTATTACTCAAAAAAATATGTAAAAAAGTTAAATGAATTGTTGAGTTTGAATTTTCAATTTTAGTGTAAAACATGACAAAATTAAGTAAATCTAGCAGCTTAACTTAGCACGTGTGAAACTAGGTGTTTGAGACAAAATAAGATTCAAAGGTAGAAGACTTATTTTTAGTGCACATATAGGAGAATGACATATCCAATATTGAGAATAATCCAACTTAAAGTCATTCAGTTATGGCTATTCAATGTTGTCTAAAAAATGTTAAAAAACCTGAACCAAAGAACATTACATGCATTCATTGGCATCATTGATCATTTATTAATGGTAAAATTGGTTGTTTGATGTTTATAGGATGTTGTGAAAATTTTGAAGAGAGAGAAAGTGGAATCAATTATGTTATCTTGTAGGTGATTGGACTAATTGAATTTAAGTTTCAATCTTATCTAGGTCAACCTTGAGGTGTCTAGTATTCATATATAATAGATATGAGTATCATATGATGCAATGAAGCAATGAATGATAAACAATTACTAGAGTGTGAAGGATTGATGTGGTGTTTAGGGGTTGCACTATTTCCATGAGTGACTTTAGTGTTGTTGCATTGATGAATTGTTTGCAAATAGTTATTTTTTGGTTTTAATTGTTAAATTTGATGTTTGGTATGCTAATAAATAGTAAAGGTCATGCCAAAATTTTAATAGAATGTTAATACAATAACAAATGATATAATCAACAATGAAAATGGATATATGGTTTACTAGATTGATTGATATGTTACATATATGTTCATATGGTATGAAACTTAATGATTTCTATGATCGATCGATGTTAATAAATGGGCCTAAATATCAATAAAAGGGTGATAATAGGAAGAAGATAAATAAAAGGTGGCAATGAGAAGAAGTTAAATCAAGGTCACAATAGGAAGGACCTCCAGATCAAAATAAAAAAAAGTAATGGAAAGAAACAATGGTACAACGAAAATAAAAGAAAAAATAGAAATAAATATATGATTTATGACATGATCGATCACAGAGTAACAAAATAGATTTATAAATCTATGCATATGATTTTCCTACATTGATATAAAGTATTATATTGATAATTGAGTACAATGAATATTTTTTATATGTCAGTGGTTATTTTTATAAAATATAGTTTAAAATGTAAAAGTAAAAATAAAAGATAAGAAATGTTAATTTTAATAACAAATTATAGTGAATATATGTGTATTTAGATATATAAATTTTCTAGTTACAAGAGTTAATTTAGAGGGCTAGAGGCATACTAGTAAGGAAATAACATCAAAGTTAAATGTAGAATGAATAGTGAATAAGAGTTAAACTAACTGATTTAAAGATAAGGATAAATCATGGGTAGAAACAAATATAAAAATTAAAAGAAACATATGATCATATGATAATTGCTCATAATAGTATTAATGAATACTTAAGATCAAAATTGACGTAAGAATACAAATTTCCGGTTGGTTTAGGAGAAGGGCAATAGGTACACTTAAGCAAGTTCAGGGGTTCGAATCCGAGCTTTGCCTTGTGCATGTAAAAGCTGGGATTGAGAGAGGTACCTGCGTACCGCGCCTGACAGCCCTTGAGAGGGGAGCATGCTAAACTGCTCACACCACACCCCTTTTCAAAAAAAAATTTACGTAAGAATACTAAGAAAAAGAGGAAAATTAAGAGTAACAATGATATATAGCTAATGAAGTCAATGTATAAAATAGATATTAAAGTTCAAAGTTCAATAAAAAAAGTGAAGGCAAATGGATATAATTGTAACATAAATTTTGAGAGTTAAACTTAATAATAGATGTATACTCACTGAGTTAGCGACTCAATAAATTGCTTTTGGTTTCATGTTAAAAAAGATTATGTTAAAAAGACATCAGTCAAATGAAGCTTCAAGCGACTTTGTCTCTCTCCTCAAATTGCTTTTATATTTTTGTTTGCTCAGTTTTATGTTTTATAATGATTTTTTTATTTTTAATTATTCATGATTGGATATTTGTAGACATATGTAACAAAACTGAAACCATTATTTTCACTGTCATGATTTAGAACACGGTAGGTCGTGCAACAAATCATTTAATGCCATAAATATGTTAAAATGAAATATCTCAATTAGCTGCTACGCTTAAAATGAATGCAGACATGAGTAGCCAATAAATGAGTGAATAAAGGAGAAAATTTTTAATTATAATTATTTTTTATTATTTACTTACAATGAATGAGATTTTAACAATTAATCAATGCATGATGACATAAATTATAAATATAATGGGATACTTTAGAAATTACCTTTTTCGATCTAATTTTTCATATGCAATCTTATAAGTTCATTTAATGTTGGAAATAGGAATTATTAATTCCTAAAGGTCATTTATGAACTCTAGAAAGTCATAATGACAATCCAAATTAAATTAAGATATAGTGGCATCTGTTTGACCTCATGCAGTTTTATATAGTTCCTTGCCCTTGATTATCAAAATTAGCATAAGATATGAATTGAGTCATCCTTTTATATTCTAATTCTTTTATTGATACAATAGTAACCCCAAAGGCTTTTAGATAAATAATAAAACTCATTATTTCATTTGAATGCAGACACACTTCTCAGTTCACGATCAATAGGCCAGTGATATTTTCTCTCCCTTGAGAGGGATAATCCCTTTGCTTGTCTCATGCTCTCTAATATAAACCAATACATACCCAATCATACTCATACTTTTCATCCTATTAACGACACATTAGGTGTATGTCAAAGTATACAGTAGCCTATCTAGAGTTTCATAGAGATTTCATGTCTAAGAACTTTGATGTAAAACTTGCATATGAGAACCACTTATAACGTAGAACCATATAGTGTTCTTATTGTGTGAATCTAATACAAATAACATGTCCTAGACATGTATCCATGATTTCTAACTGACACTAAATGCCCTCGTGTTCTATACGACCAAACCCAACGAGTCAGAAAGTTCATGCCATTCTTAATTTATTGACTATTCCTATAGTCTGGACCGACTACAGAGTTTTAGTATAAAATCTCTTACTTCAATGTCTTACAAACATCTGTCTCACATATGCCAACTAAAGCATTGAGATTCACATTCATGGAATTCTATCAATCATTATGCACAAAGATAAAAGTAAGAATGAATGCCTCAACTATCAGTGTAGTTTATCAATAATGCTTGGGGTTAGGGCTAACATTACAATATCACACTAGTACTATGTCTAATCAAGCATAAACCTGAATCCAAAAGGTCCAACTCATCTTTTGTGCTTGAAAATAGCCAACAATATTGTCAATAAATTTGCTACATCATCTTCATAACAATCTTGTTGCTCTTGAAGTCATAATTCTTCAGTGATGCCTCCTAAGTATATGTTTAGTATATTATTAAGACTCTTTAGCCTGGCAATAACCTTGTTAATGCCACTGAAAATTTTTAATGGATCTAAGAAGAATGGGATCAATCCTAATCCAATAATGAACTTTGATCAATCCTAATCCAATAATGAAATTCCTTAATTCAAAAATTTCCTTTTGTATTTACACTTGCTATAGTATAATGAGATTCTATGGTTGATTCTATTACAATTCCTCATTTAGATTTTCTATCAATCCATGACACCTTTATTCAATAATGCACACATATCCAAACTACATTTTAGAGTCCACACACTGATTGATGCATATGTATGTGCAACTTCCAACTTAGATATCTTAGACACAAGAATTGATCTATCTTTATAGATCTTGATACCAGACATCCATTCATTTTCACCAAGTTTATCATTGAGAAAGAAACACTTCCTAATCATTGTTTAATTTTGGACAATATTGGAATATTACGCCTGATTGGCAAAATGTCATAAACTCTACTATACTTCTGTTGGGTTTCTTGCACATACAAGGTATATCTTACTTCTTAATGAATCCAACTTCTTTGAATGCTTCATTAGATCAAAGATTTTAAGTCTACAATACTTACTTCAATCCATGAATGGACTCTTGAATTTTGCACACATTTTTTAGGTTCCTTGATTAATGGGTTCTTATTCCACAATTGGTTGTGAGCTTCATCCTATTTCTAACTACTCCTTAATAGAAGCTTGTGGTAATTGAGCCTTTCCAAGTTATACGTCGCTCTCACTATTCTTCTTTTGAAGAAGCTTCGCAAAGAAAGTAGCTTTATGAGTAACAAATACTTTTTTCTCACCTTAGAAATAGAAGTAATCCCATAAATTAGTAGAGAGTGGATTTTGACCATAGCTTTTCATGTTAATTTCTGAACATGTGACTCGTAGACCTAAATTCTTACAAAAAATGTTCTGGGCTTGTGGCCTATCCATACCTAGTATGTTGTTCTTTTCAACTATTCTAATTGGAGTATAGTTCAATAGAAATATATATGTTTCTAATGCATAGCCAAAAAACATAGGAAGTGTATTTGACTCATCAATAAGTGGACCATATCAAATAGGGTTCATTTCCTTCTTTTGAACACAAACACTTCATGTAAGTGTTCCTAAAGAAATGAGCTATGAGGTAAACCCATACACACTAAATGATATTCGAATTTTGATTAAATATCTTTAGCTTGTAAACTTAATGATCAATATACACTTCAGTGTATAAGACTTGTTAAGTCACTTTCCTTTTCAATAGATTGAGTAAATTAAACTGAGTAAAGAATCTATTAATCATCTTTCTATATAAGCGTAGTTCGTATGTTTCATATGACTATAAGTCAAATGATTCAAACATTTCACCCTTTTGAAGTCTTGAAATACGTTTTTTTTGTATATACTAGATGATAACATTATTAATTATCTTTCTATATAAGCATAGCTCACATGCTTCATAAGACTAGATAATTATGCCAAAGATATCTTGGATAAATTTCTCTTAATTTAGTCTCTTTGTATTAATGTTATAGGCAAATTAATCATTAGAAAAATCAAAGATATAAATCAGCCATTGATATAGTAAAACTATAAAATGCTAACTTAATAGAAATTGCATTAAACTATAAAAATAATGTAACCAAAATCCCAAAATATCCATGAAAACATGAAAAAGAAATATTGTTAGACCTATGATTGATACATATTTCTTAATAATGAAAGCTAATGAAATCTTGAAGTTAAGGTGAAATGACAGCCACTAATGCTCTACCCATATGTAGAGGTCCACCTTGTGCTCTCGATCAACTTGCCTACTTTTTAGAACATACAAATTTTTTTTGAAAAAATGTGAGAACCAAAACTATTATCCAATGCTAAAGTAAAAAATAGACATATGTTAATCTAGATAACATAATATTCGAACTGGACGCATTGGTCCTATACATTTTATGCTCTTCTTTGTAGGCTTGCAGTTCTTCCTCCAATATCCTATTTGGTTAAAATGAAAGCAATTACTCTACTCTTCTTGAGATTTGGCTGGCTTGCCTTAGGAGGATTTTAAGTTGCTTTCTCGATCCCTATTGGATTAGGACCCACATGTCTCTCTTTGCCTTTCCTTTTTCCTTTTCTTTTCTTTTTTTATCTATCGCCTTAGACTATGAGCACGGGATTTTATTTCTATTGAACATTTTCTTTGGTAGTTTTTATCATTCCATGTAACCCCATGATCAAATTTTTCATTCCATGTATAACACCCTAAACTAATTAATCTGATAATCCTTTAATTAGCATATTAATTAACTTAGAATAGTGAACATTTAAAACTTTTTCGTACAATATTATTATTCGACCGTTTCTATTATTTATCTACTAATTGTTTATTAATTATAAATCATTTTAACATATAGAAGTATACAACACGACCTATGACACGGTCTAGAACATGACCCATGGTAGCGTAACCGTCCCATGAGCACGACCCCGTATTATACTAGCATGCCCCCTGTTCAACTACAACATGATGCCGCTGCTGTTAGGCACAACCTGTGTGCATCTACTACATAACTGTATATATATGAAATATTCACCTAGAAGCAATCAAAATTATCTTTTATATATATATATATATAACATAATCTCAAAATCCAACATACAACTCAACCTATCTGTCATATAAGTATCTACTTATTGTACTAACATATATCATGTGATCATATTACACAAAACATGCAACTATATATATGTACATATCCAAAGTCAAGATATTTATTGTAAAGAGAGAGTTCTGGGAAACAACAGCTGACCTACCTGCTGATAGACTCAAAGGTATAACTCATAGCTACCTATCTGTACCTGAAATAAAATATAAAATGTTCACATTGATGAGTTGTGAGCTCAATGAGTTATCCTTATTATCAAATAATATGTTACACATTTTTCTGTACTCGTTTATTTATTAACTTCATTCATATAATTGCAAATCATATTCTCTGATTCGTATTTACTATGATTGTATAAGTCGTGTTTTTTATAACTTATTGCTTTAGATCATACAACGTATAAATGATAAACCCTACATCTCCATATATACTCCTGTCTCCAGATATGATATGCTCCTTTCTCTATTATGATTGATCATATAATCTCCACCAAATAACAATTTCTGCCAATATCAATCACCACTAATCACATATCAGTGCCAACAATGTATCTCAATAACATGCATATAAACTGTAACATTCTGGGAAAAATAGATGTGAACGATCTGGGGAACGGTATTAGCAAACCGTTTGGCAAACCGTTCGACATCACCGATATTTAGTATAGTTGCAAATGGCATGGGAAACGGTATGGGAAAACTGTTTGGTTGACATTGAGCTGAATTGTGTTGTAATGAATTGGAATAGTTGCTGGAATAAGTATGCTTAAGTGTAGAAAGTTGTTATAATGATTTGGAGATGCAATTGAGAAAGATGGACTTTAAAAAGGAAATATTGGAAAACTTAACATATAGTTAACTTATGGTTGAAAATGATATGTTTTAATGATTCTAAAGATAGAATCAACATTTGAATTTGTTAGTAATGCATTTTATATGGTTGATATCGTACAGGAGGATCTGTAGGACGAATGGGAGGCTGTTGACCCAGTGTTGGTTATTATTTTGCTTGTTTTCGAGGTAAGTGTTCTTACGCTTACTAAATTGGATTGTAATTTATTCGGAATTACATTGATTAAGCAAAGTGAAGATAGGTGCCTATAATGAAATGTTGATTTGTTAGACGACTTATAATGAACCTGAGATGTTTGTATTGATATGTTTCGATTGATAGATGATTATACCTGTGTGGTATGTTTTGATCTAGTTTGATTTTTTATCTTTGTTTACCTACGTAGTATTGTCTGATTTGCTCTGTATGAGCTGAGATAAATATTTTGCTGTGTGCTCTGCTGTGTGCTATGTTATATACTGAGCTGTATGCGAAATGAATATCAATCAATGCTGTGTGCAATTACGAATGATATACATATTGATTACATTCATACATTTACATATATGTATGACACGAGCCTGTATGGTAAAAGATATAAGGATTACTGTGTGTTTTCCTGGACTGCTGTGTGCGATAGTCCATATTTATGAGCTTTGCTCAGAGCTGTGCGCTCAGGTTATATGCCTTACCTCTGCAGTGTGCGATAGAGGAAAATTCCACTGTTGTGTGCGATAGTGAACCTGTGTGAAATTGCATTTCGTTGCACTTCATACATTATATTCATATATGTATGATTGAGAATTGTTATTGATGAACCTGTGTGGTTCGTAAATTGCTGTATGTGATATTGAATGAATGATATTGAACTCTGTGTGAAATAAAGACAATGGAATGCAATGTGTTTTCTGATTGATCTGTGTGATCTTATTTTGCTGTGTGCCAAAGTTTGATAAAGCTGTGTGCTGATGTGATATATGTGATATTGTTTGTCTAGCATTCGGGGATGCCGAGGGACAAGATAAATACGCACGTCCTCGTGCTACTATATACTTTCCCCTGCACATCATTTACATTAAAGCTAAGAATACTTACTGAGTATTGTTTATACTGACCCCGTTGTTATTTTAAATGATTGTGCAGATCGTAGGTAGCTGCCTATCACTAGACCACAGAGTTGATCGGTATCTTCCAAAGCTTAAGTCAGAGGTCGAGCTCCAGTTGTCATTTTTCTTATTTTGGATTTGTATATATTGTACATTTGTATATACACGCAGATTTTCAGTTTGAATGTTTTCAAACTTGTTTGCTTCCGCTAGTCTTTAGTTTTACGAATGGAATCAAATTTGGGCCGAGATTTATAAAATATCGTGTATATATCTTTATATTTTCTCTCTCCACTGTTTTTAGATTTGATTTCAAATCATTTCTATAAATTATAATGTTTATCAGGGAAATTGATTTATAAAAAAATGAGTTCCACACATGTATGTATGCGTGCATGTATGTACGCATGCATGTTTGTATGCATGTATGGATGTTTGTATGCATGTATGAATGCATGTATGTATGTTTCCATAAATGGATGTATGCATACATGGATGTATGTATGTATACACGTATGTATGTCTGCATGTATGCATGCATTTACGTACGTATGTAGGTATGTATGTACGTATGTATGTATGTATGTACGTCTGTAGGTATGTACGTGTGTGTGTGTGTGTGCGTGCGTGCGTGCGTGCCTACGTGCGTGCGCGCGCGCGTGTATGTGTGTAAGTATGTATGTATATGTATGTATGTATGTATGTATGTATATGCATGTATGTATGTATATGCATGTATGTATGTATATGTATGTATGTACATATATGTATGCATGTATGTATATATATGTATGTATGAATGTATTTATATATATGTATGTATGTATATATATGTATGTATGTATGTATTTATATGTATGTATGTATATACATGTATATGTATATATATATACATGTATGTATATATATGCATATGTATATACATATTTATGTATATAAATATACATATACATATATATGTATATACGTACATATGTGTATACATGTATATACATATATATGTATACATATATGTAATATATATACGAATATATGTATATACATGTATACACATATGTATGTATATACATATATATATATACACATACGTATATATATATATATATACACATATATGTGTGAATAGACACATATATGTGTGCATACACACATATATGTGTGTATACAGACATATATATACATGTGTGTATACACACATATATGTGTGTATGTGTCTATACACACATATATGTGTGTACACACATGTATATATATGTGTGTGTACACATCTATATATGTGTACACACACATATATGTATGTATGTATGTATGTATGTATGTATGTATGTATGTATGTATGTATGCATGTATGTATGTGTGTGTGTATGTATGTATGTCTGTATGTATGTATGTATGTATGTATGTATATGTGTGTGTGTGTGTGTGTGTGTGTGTGTGTGTGT
>CANYCX011731682.1:0-10028 GCA_948193385.1 Breynia disticha f. nivosa | reverse complement strand
AGGAACTTAGGTAGTGGAGTAGGTGTTTGATCCGAACCACTTTATATCGTGTGTCATTTTATTCTTATTTCCGCGAAAAATTCTCAAACCTCATTAGCTCTATTCAACCCCCCCTTCTAGAGCTAATCTTATTCCTACACTGCCAAACCTTAAAAGCAATGTCATTGGAAGCCAAAGTAGGTTAGAGTTTGACATTTCTAGTCTTGTGCATCTATATTAACCTAGGTAGGATAGGAATATGATTCAGCAAACCCTAGTCTAACAGAAACTACAACACATAGGATTTGATAGCCTTTAAATATACCCTCTTGTGAACATAGAATATTGAAATTTTTTCTATGTATAAGAGTCAAAAAAATATAAGCATTATCTTACTCAAAACGTTAAAGTGTGTGTATGAAGGTAGAGGAAAGTCACCCGATAGTAGTCCATAGTCTTTAATCGTCCGTCGTCTTTAATAACCTAAGTACACAAATGTGCATAAGAAAAATAGAGGTAAATTATTCTTGACCCAACGATTCAATAACATGGTATAAATTTTTTGTTATATTTTGACTACAAATTTTTAAAATGCACTTCACCATGGTTAGCCTTAGAAATAGATAACTCCCGATATCAGATCCAAATACCATGACCTAGACATATATCTATGATCTCTCACTGACAACAAATGTCATCTAGTTTTGTAGGACCAAACCCACTATGTGAGAGAGAGCATGTTATTCTTATTCATTTGTTATTCCCATAGCAGTTACATACTGTGGATGTTTTGAATAATATCTCACATGCTTTAAAGTCCTACAAACATATGTCTCACATATGCCACCTTAAACCTGAGATTTCATTCAAGGATAATTCTATCTAATAATGTGAACAGTAATATAATAAAGACAAAACAAAATACTTTATTTTACTCAAGTGTAATACAATTTCATTTAGACTTGAACAAAGCTTTAGACCCATTTAGGCATAGGTTTGAGTGTGAAGGACCTTATATGTCCTTCAAGAATAGGTAGTCAAAACTGCTTTATAAATTAATGTGCAACATTGTCCTAACTTGTAATCTTAATAATCTTGACATTGTCATATTTGATGATATCTTGTATCTGGTGGTACTTCTTGATTATATTTTGGCATTAGGATATGACAGTAAATATTTTGCCAATGTGATGGCCCTATTGTTGTCACAAAAAATTTCTATAGATATAGCGTCCTTAGGATCACATCTAATATCAAAAATTAGTCATTCCTAAAGCTAACCAAGAAGTAATAAAATTCAAAAAAAAATTGCTATCTTATACAACAACACCTTTAAACCATATAATTAAGGAATTAAGCAAAGGAAAATTTACCTCTTATTTTTCTCGTGAATCACGCATATGTTGTTATTGAGTCAAAGAAAATACTCTTTAGTGAGTCCCCACACATCCCACAAAACAAAGATTAGAAATTCTTCCTCCTTTTGCTTAAACTTTAGTCAACTAGAATTAAGAACTCTTATGTTTTAAGGATATAGAATTTGTCTAGATATAGAGACTGTGTGCTTATGAGCAAGATCCTAACTTTTGTGTTATATGGAATACCCCTATTTTGAACTTAGAGTGATCTATTTGTAGACCGCAATTTAATTCTAACTAGGTTAGGTTACTGGAGAGATTGAATGAGACTTGTGTTTGTTAGTTTTACTCCAATTAATATACCAAACCAACCTCATTCAAATAAAAGACTAATCAAAATTAATCTCTTATTCTTAGGGAAGAGGGGGGAGAACAAAATGGTGAGAGAGAGAGAGGATTTCCTTTAATTCTAGAAAAGCTTAATTAGTTTGTCCTAACCTGGGAAAACTTCTTAGTTCCTCCCTCCTTGTATTAATTTAAGACATGACATTATCCATGTATTAATTTAGTTAGATCATAGATGTTTCTTTGTCTTTTAATTTTCTAATTAATTCTTTTATTGATTTAATCCATAACTACATCATAAAAAATTCTCCAATTAATTTTTATTGAATATTTTAAATGCTAAACTTAGTATAATATTTTTGCTCAAAATTCTTCACCTTTTGAAAATGCTTTTCTTTTAAAAAATGCCCTAACTTTTGTTAAGTAATTCTGTGTGTGATCATGTAGCCCCATTTGTACTCTAGATCAACTTAGAATGTCAACTAAATAATATTTACCTTTAACAAGCTGAATAATAATTTGAATAAATAGAATTTAACAACAGTTAAATTTATGTCTAGCAGTCTTTTATAATATTTTGCACTTTGATATCATGACAATATAAGGAATGGGTCAAGTCATCCTTTTTCTATACTAGTACTTTCTTGATCTTATTTGTGGTACTAAAATAAATAAAATTATTGATATAGACAATTAATCTAACTTTTCCCAAACAATACTCAGCTTATATATCAAGTGGTCATTGATATCATCTCTCTCATGAGAGTGGCAATCCATTCACTTCTTTATGACCCAATAGCATAGATTGTGATATACCAATCATATTTGCATTTCCAACATATTTATTGGTCATGTTAGGAATATGTCAAAGAATATCAAAATCCACTCAAGTCACATAAGACTTCCAAATTTAAGATTCCCATACAAACACCACTATGAAAATGTTTATGACTTCTTATTGGCCATGTAATATTTTTATTTAATCAGATCAATATAATACATTCTCTTTATAATGTATCTATCTTTTTTATGCTCTATGATTGGTAAAACAAAATCATCTCATAGAAACACATACTAGTTTTAATTTATTTAAATTCTCATTACAAATGATCAACTAAGGGTGTTTATATGTTGTCTTTTATGTTAGTGTAAGCCCTAGCCCAATATTTTGTTTGTAACTTCTATTATTCAGTAACAAAATTATGAGTCATTATTTTCTCACTTCATGTATTGACCTGTAGTATGTGTTTGATAAAATATCCAAGAATATTAATTAAGCGCTTGAAGTATCAAGGTTAAGGACTTGATAGTAGAGCCTGAAAGTTATGAGATTAAAATTCTAAATATCTCTAGTTGTTTGTTTCTATGGGAATAAAAATGAATTAAGACTAGTATGTACTTTATATATGATCCTGTTCTACGGGTCCTATATACTTTGGATATCTAGCAAAGTGCATAGGTACAATGTAGGATATTGTATTAGGAGAGCGATCACTATTTACAATCTTAAATATTATCCTTAGACTGAAAATCACTATGTCTCTTATTGTGATTTTTAGAGTACTTTAACAAATGCCTAACATTACCGTAAAGGATTGACATGTATGGGTATGATTGGCTATGCTAAGAATCATAGGTAAGAGCATGAGTGAAGTGAAGGGATTGACCCTCTTATGAAAATGAGAGCAGATATCACTGGTCGCTTGATAGACAAGATTAGGAAGAGTGTGGTTGCACCAAAATGAAATGATTAGGTGATTTATTCAAACTTATCAATTTTTTCATAAAGATCAAGAAAAATTGATTTAGCACCAAGTAAGGGTGTTTGGAACATGCCTTATGCTAATGATGATATCAGAGTTCAAGGGATGAATTTAAATTGTAGTAGGGCTGTTGACACTGCTCGTCGGCTATTTAGTTTAGGGTGATCATAGTGTCTTACTAGAGACAACCTATGATTTATAAGTTATTAAACTCATTTCGTTTATTAAATAGTCCTATAGATCGCACATGGATGACAAAAAACTAAAAAGGGTATTTTTGGCTTTTCATCTTAGGTCAAAATCTAACTATTAGGCCGCATTGGGCATTTGGGTTAATTTTGGTAATTGGCCCCAATATAAATGAGAAATATTATTTCTTACATGATTTTAAGACAGATTATTTATTAAATATGATGTCATAAATGAAAATATGTCAGAAGATAGGTGAGAGAAAATTAGGAAGCTTGTCTTAGATTAAGACAAGATTAATGACAAATAAATTAAAAGAGAAATTCTGGTTAATTATCCACATTCAATCACGATTTTGGAGGGTAGTTTTTAAAGGAATTTTATTTTAATTAAAGAATTAACAAATTCCTAATGGGATTAGGATTGTTAAGTGGTTTAATCTTGCAAAACTCTTCTTTTTAAAAGAACCTAAAACCCTAGTATTCTTTCATATGAGTGCCACCCCTCTTAAACATAAGTCCAGTCGTGAGCCTTCCACCTTAAATCAAAAGTATGGTTTTTAGTGTTTTTCTAAACAGCGACGTGAGATTAAGAGGCTAATTGTAGGGTTCAATCAACGTGGTGCTCTTAGTTTCACCAGAAACTCATTCGAACTTGACATACAAGGTGATTCATTTTTCCCTTTGTGCTAGTACACATTTCTGCCTAATCCATGTGTTACTTTTGTATAGGAATCACATTTGGGATTCTTCCTTGGTGTTATAAAGGTCGTCGTGGAGTATTCTGAAGTGGTAGTTACTTGGTGATTGCCCATATACCTCACAGCCTTGAAGGAGATTCATCAAAGTAATTTTTCTTTTTTAAGATTATCTTTTTATGTCACCTACTTATTGATTAGTAAATGATCTATGCATTTCTTAAAATTTATAGAGAATCGTGGCTGTCTTTAACATGTTCTTAAATTTTTTTTGCTGCCATTAGTCTTAGAATATGTTAAAAAACCCAACAGTGGTATCAGAGCAGTCACCGTAATCAATTAATGCATAAATTGATGAAATCGGTAGCTAGTTTGATTTAAAACGTGGGTTGTATGTTGGTGCAGTAAATTAGGGTTTAATTCTGACTTAGAAAAGTAGGTTTATTGTCTAATTAATCCCAAAATTGGTTGGTCAAATGTTTGTATATTAGTTATTTCATAAAATACTAAACAAGGTATATAATGTGATGTTTAATGACCATTATGATGTAGTTTTAATCAATTGTGCCTAAAATTGATTTTATTAAATTAGGAGGGGCTGATTTACCTTGAAACATGTGAAATTAGGGTTTTTCACTCTTCACATACTGTTCATAATTTTAAATTTTGACCTAAAATGTGAAAATCCTAAACTAGGTGGTTTTTTGAAAGAATTAATGAACTAGTAAGGCTAGTTTAATTCTGAGAAATCTAAAAGGACCTAAAATGGATTTTGTTAAAATTTAGGGACTAAATTGAAATTTGGCAATGGAAATTTCGTGTGTGAAATTTTAGAATATTTGTTTTATTTTTTGTTAAAAATTAAATGCATTCATGTAGTTTTACATTTATTTTGATATTAGTGTAAAACTGTAAAACAGAAATTGAATCATTGTTGTTTTTGGTTCAAAATAAATTGATGTTGTCTTGTAAGCTTGACTACATTTATTTCTTGAATGATGGGCTTGGCCAAAGCCTATCACTGGGTTAACTCAAGGAGTATAAAAGCATAATTTCTCTTAGTGGCATAGGCTTTAAACTTAAAACGGATTTGCCATGTTTAGGTTGCATTTCATCTTGTTTGAGCATATGGGCCTTGGGCCCAGATGGGTGTTAGGAGTTTGTATGTTGAATGGTTTGCATGGTGCATTTATGGGCCTATTTTATTTGGGTTATAAAGGCCTTTTGAGCTTATTTATTTATTTGGGCCTGTTGAGCCTATTTTCTTAAATTAGGCTTAGTATATACTTAGTATAAAAAAGGAGGCCCAACCCAAAAGGAGGGAGTCCATACATGGAGGCCCAAGAAAAGAAGGATGGAGAACCCACTGGAGATGGACTTGAAGCCCAATGATACTATGTAATGGTATAGGCCAAATTCTAGGTTTATTGGCTCATAATTGCACTTTTACTTTTCTGCACTTTTACTTTTCTGCACTTAGTCTATACGTGCTATACACGTGATGATTCAATGCGAACTATTATTGAATGTCGAATCTGTGTTTTCCATGCTAAGTCGTCGAATCAAACAACTTAATCCCAGAAATAGTAAGTCAAGCAAATTGCCTTCTAAAATTAACAACCCGTCTAAGCATCGAACGTCGAAGCGTGGGTCATGCCAAAGCTGAGCATGTTAGATTTTCTTTATGAGTCGGGGCTAGGATCGATGCTATCTATGCCACCATGCGAGAGTGGGGGTAGATTAGTGTCATTGTTAGCACATTAATTATAAGTTTGGAGTTAATATGGGTATGTGAAGTGCATCGGCCCTAGCAATTAATGGGAAGTGCTCCGAAAAAAAAATGCTAGTTCCATTAAAAATTGAGAATCATTTTGGGGAATGATTGGATGGATTCCTACCTAAGTAGCCTAGTCTTCGACGAAGCAGAAAGTGGATCTCGATCCCACGAAATGCATCACTAACAAGTCGATTATTTAAAGGGATATTAATCCATTATTGAGTGGGAGATCTTTTGTCTAAAAGACCTCATAACTGACCTTGATTTTTATTTTTCCTTGTAGAACGTGAATCTGAGCCCAAACAACTCGAATATTTCCCCGCGCTCAATCCTTGAAAAGGATAACATGAAGGGTAAGAAAGAAAAGACCGAAACGAACCCAAAGCATAAGTTGGAGGTGGTACCTCAACAAAGGCCTAGGGAGGTTTTCCAATCCACTTCATGGAAGGAAAAGTAAGAAAAACCAAGAAAGTCCATGAGCCTATGATAGAGGTCTTACCTCAACAAAAGGCTAGGATAGTTTTTCAACATGTTCCTTTGGACATTTGCTACCATTGCCAAATGAATGGGCATTGGAAGAGCAACTGCCTAATATTATTGGGAGGGAAGAAGGATGTTGTAAGAAGACCTTCTTTGGAGATTTACATTATTAAAATAAATCGCTCTATTTCGACATCATGGGTATTAGATACCGGATGTAGGTATACCATTTGTTGCAAAGTGAAAGGACAACGAAATAGGAGAGTGCTTTCAAAGGGCGAGGTTGATCTCCAAGTCGAAAATGGATCCAGGGTTACTGCCATAGAGATTGGAGACTATACTTTACGTATGCCGTCAGGGCTAGAGATAAAGTTAAAGGACTGTTTCTATGTACCTACAATGAGTAGGAACATTGTTTCAGTTTCAGCCTTCGATAATGATGGTTTTACTTTTATTGTTGGTAATAGAAATATGAGTATTCGTCATGATAACATGTATTATGGAACTGGTTTCCTTAATAACGGTTTATATGTCCTAAACTTATCAAGTCATGAAGATGTTTATAACACAGAGAATAAGAAATCTAAGTTTGATGAACTTAATCTTTCTTACTTCTGCCATAGTCATTTAGGACATGCAAGTGAGAAACGTTTGTAAAGACTTAGTAAAGATGGAGCTCTTGGGTTTTTTGATTGGAAATCATTAGACACTTGTGAATCATGTATTCAAGGCAAAACGAAAAAGAATCCTTTCAACAAGAAAAGAGAGAAAACTAGTGGACTATTGGATCCAATACACTCGGACGTCTGTGGATCATTAAGTACACAAGCCTGAGGTGGTTATAGTTACTTTATTACGTTTATTGATGATTATAGTCGGTATGGCTATATCTATCTAATGAATCATAGATCAAAAACCTTCAATAGGTTTAAGGATTTTAAGACTAAAGTAGAAAACCAATTAGGTAGACATATCAAAGCTATTTGATCTGATTGAGGTGGCGAGTCTATGAACCTAGAGGTTGACCAATATCTGCGAGATTGTGGTGTAGTTCCATAACTCACACCTTTAGGAAAACCTCAGTGGAATGGTGTGTTTGAAAGGAGGAACTGAACCCTGTTAGACAAGGTTAGGGCGATGATGAGTCAAACTAGTCTCCCAATATTATTTTAGGGTTATGCCCTAGAGAATGCGGTTTTTCTACTAAACAGATCTCCTACTAAAGCATCTAAAAAGACACCATATCAGATATGGATTGGGCAAAAACCCATCTTGCCTTTCCTAAGGATCTGGGGATGCAAAACGCATGTTAAAAGGTTAACATCGGATAAGCTTTCATCCAAGACAGACAAATGCTTATTTGTGGGGCATCTTAAAGAGACTAAGGGATACTACTTCTACAATCCTAGCGAGAACAAAGTGTTTATTCCTCGAACCAATGTGTTTCTAAAAAATAATTCGTTCTTAGAGGAAACAATGGGAGTGGTGTAAAAATCGAAGTTGTGCAAGAGGATGTAGATGCACAAGTTCTTGTTGAGGATAGTGAGGAGATGGAATTAACTCCACAAGAAGTTGTAGAATAAGAGCCCATCACACAAATACCTAGAACACCAGGTAGGATATGTTAGAAACCCAGAAGGTGCGGGTTCATCGTAACTGACAAATAGGATATCACGATTATTGATCATGATGAACCTGCTTCTTACCAAAAGGCCTTAAAAAGTCCTAATTCAGAGAAATGGCAAGAGGCCATAAAATTCGAGCTGCAATAAATGTACGATAATTAAGTTTAGGACTTGATTAATCCACTAAAAGATGCTAAGATAATTGAATGTAAGTAGATTTTCAAAGAGAAGGCGGGAGGTATCTTCAAAGGTAGACTAGTGGCGAAAGGTTTTAAACAAATTCATGGTATCGACTATAATGAAACATTCTCATCGGTAGTTATGCTCAAATCCATTAAGATATTGTTTGTCATAGCTGCATATTTGGATTATGAGATACGAAAAATGGATGTCAAAAAAGCTTTCCTAAATGAAAACCTCCTCGATGATGTTTACATAAAACAAACTAAGGGATTTATTAATCGAAAATATCCTAATAAGGTATGCAAATTTAAAGGTCCATTTATGCACTTAAGCTAGCATCCCAAAGCTGGAATCTTTGTTTTAATGAATCCATTTAGGAGTTTAGATTCACCAAGAACGATGAAGAGCCTTGTATAGATCATAATTTCAATAGAAGCGTAGTAGTGTTCCTTGTGTTATATGTCGATGACATCCTGCTTATTGGAAATGACGTTTCAGCATTTTAACAAGTTAAGCAATGGTTGAATACGTATTTCTCAATAAAACACTTAGGGGAAGGCGAGGTTATACTTAGTATAAGGATCTATAGAGATAGATCATGGTGTCTTTTGGGACTAAGTCAAGAAAACTACATAGATAAGATACTAAGGCGGTTCAGTATGGAACAATCCAATAAGGTATTATTGCTCTTGCAGCAAGGGGTGGTTCTCTCTAAGAATGATTGCCTATCCTTTAGAGAAGAGAGAGAACGTATGAATAGAGTCCCATATGCATCAATTATAGGTTCTATCATGTACGCTATGCTATATACTAGGCCAGATGTTGCTCATGCATTGAGTATAACCAGTAGGTTCTAGCAGGATCGTGGAGAGATCCACTGGTCTGCGGCTAAGATAATTTTTAAGTAATTGAGAAGGACTAAAGACTTATTCTTAGTGTATGGACGTCAAGAGGAGTTAGTATTACAAGATACAGTGATGTTGTAACCCCAATATGCAAGGATAATTCAAAAGCACAATCAGGATACATATTCATGTTGAATAGAGGAGTTATTAGCTAGAAGAGCTCAAAACAGAGCACAGTGGCAGATTCTATAACAGAAGATGAGTATATAGCAGCATCTGAGGCAGCTTAGGAAGCTATTTAGATCAAGAAGTTCATTTTAGGACTAGGAGTTGTCCAATCTATCCTAGATCTTTCGGAATTTTTGTGTGATAATAATGGGGCTTTAGCATAGGCCAAGGAGCCACGAAATCACTATTGATCCAAGCACATACTCAAGAAGCTCAATCTCCTTTGATAGATCATTGATAGAGGAGATGTGAAGATGATCAAGGCTTCAGGTGAAGACAATGCTGCAGATCCCCTGACCAAGCAACTGGTGACTCTGAAGCATGACCAACATGTTAGGTTTTTTGGTCTTAGGGTTATGTATGATTGGGACTAGTGCTAGTGGGAGATTTTTAGTGTAAGCCCTAGCCTAATACATTGTTTGTAACTTTTATTATTCAGTAATAAAATTATGAGGCATTATTTTATCACTTCATGTATTGACCTGTGGTATGTGTTTGACAAAATATCCAAGAATGTTAATTAAGGGCTTGAGGTATTAAGGTTGAGGTCCTTGATAGT
>CANYCX011731606.1:0-11138 GCA_948193385.1 Breynia disticha f. nivosa | reverse complement strand
CATCGCTCAGGTTTTTGGTGATTTCAAGAAGAGGAACTGAGGTGTGCAATGCACTGTTGGATTAGGTTTTAAAACTTCGTACATGACTATGTATACATTCGACATGTATTGTATTTTGACAGGTTATTGTAGAAATACGACAAATCGGTTTTATATTTCTTTCATAACCTAATAAGTTGTAAGCTATTTTTCAATACAATACATGGTTTTGTAAAACTTTGAAACTATGTTAATGAAAATGAATTTGAGTTGTATGTTCTTCATTTATATTCTTGTGTTGCTTAATTTATCTTATTTAAAATAAAAACTTGATTTCTAGGTTTAAGTATCACTTGCAGGAGGGAAGTTATACGTGAGTGATATTTGAATTCGGGGGTCACACCGTGTGTTAATTTTGTAGAGGAATTACGTGTGGGATTCTTTTACGTTGTAATAAAGGTTGTCTTGGAGTATTTAGAGGTGGTAGATACTTTTTGTTGCCTTGGCCAAGAAAGAAAAATCGACTAGGTGAGTTTTTCTTCTAAAGTTTTTACTTTTCGGTTAACTAGTTACCAACTATAAAGCAATATGCTATTAATTTCTATTTTCATGTTGATCTTGGCTGACTTTGACGTGTTTTTGATTGTTATTTCTACTTCCATAAATGTTAGAACAAGTTAGAAAATCCAACAGTGGTATCAGAGCGGTCATCTTAATCAATTAATGCATAAATTGATGTAATCGGTAACTAGTTTTTGTTAAAACGTGGGTTGATTTGTTAGGGAAGAAAATTAGGGTTTCTTTATGACTTAGAACAGTAGGTTTAATGTCTAATTAATCCTAATTGGGGCTGGTCATGTGTTAGTGTAATTATTCTTTCAAAAAAATGAAAACTACGTACATAATGTGATGCTTAATGACTATTTTGACATAGTTTTAATCTATTATGCCTAAAATTGATTTTATGAAATTAGGAGTGGCTAAACTACTCTGTAACACATGAAATTAGGGTTTGGTTATTTTTCATAATTTCATATTTGACCTAAAATACAAAAAATCATAAACTAGGTACTTTTAGAAAGAATTAATCAAGTAGTTATACTAGTTTAATTCTTAGAGACCTAAAATGAATTTTTGTGAAAATTTAGGGACCAAATTTAAATTGGGCAGTAGAATTTTTTGAATGAAATTTCAGTCTATGTATTTTAATTTTCAAGAAATTAAATGCATTCATACAGTTTTACACTTAGTTTGTTATTTGTGTAAAATGTAAAAGAGAAATTGAATCATTGTTGTTTTTGGCACAAAATGAATTGGTGTTGTCCCGTGGGCTTAACTACACTCATTGAATGAATGATTTTGAGCTTGGCCAAGCCCATCACTGGGTTAACTCAAGGAGTCCAAAGGCACAAATTCTCTTAAAGGCTTGAGCTTATAAACTTAAAATGAATTCGCCATGTTTTAGGGTTATATTTCATCTTATTTTGAGCATGTGGGCCTTGGGCCTAGATGGGTCTTAGGAATCTGTATCTTGAATGTTTTGTGTGGTGTATTCATGGGCTTGTTTTTTGGATTGTAAATGCCATATGAGCCTATTTATTTGTTTAGGTTTGTAAAGGCCTACAGAGCTTATTGTCTTAGTCTAGGTCTTTATATAGACTTAGTATAAAGAAAGGAGGCCCAACCCATAAAGGAGGGATTGCAGACATGGAGGCCCCGAAAGGAAGGATGGAGAGCCCATTGGAGATGGATATGAAGCCCGAAGATGCTATGAAATAGTATAGGCCTACTTATAGGTTCATTGGCCCATGATTTCATGCTGACTTTTCTGCACTTAGTCTTGGCATGCTTTATATACATTGATGAATCATTGCAAACTATTAGTGAATGTCAAATTTTCATTTTCCATGCTAAGCTGTTAAATTAAAAAACTTAATCCAAAAAATAGTAAGTCAAGAAAATTTCCATCCTAAATTAACAAACTGTTAAGGCATCAAACATCGCAGCATGGGTCATGCCAAAGCTGGGCACGTTACACTTTCTTTGTAAGGCAGGGCTAATATCGATGTTATCTATGCCGCCATGAGAGAGTGGGGGTAGATTAGTGTCATAGTTAGCACATTAATTATAGGTTTGGACTTAGCATGGGTTTGTCACGATGTGTCGGCCCAAGGTATTTAATAGGAAGTGCCCCGACACGAAAGTGCTAGTCCCATTAGAAACCAAGAATCATCTTGGAAGAGTGATTCGATGGATTCCTACCTAAGTATCCTAGTCTTAGATGAAGCAAAAAGTGGATCTTGGTCCAATAAAATGAATCACTAACAAGCAGATTATTTAAAGGGATATTAATCCATTATTGAGTGGGAGATCTTTTGTTTAAAAGACATCATAACTTACCTTGATAATATTTTCCTTGGAGAACATGAATTCGAATTCGAACAAATCGAATATTTCCCTACACTTAATCCTTAAAAAGGATGAAATGAATGGTAGGAAAGGAAACACCAAAATGAACCCAAAGTATAAGTTGGAGGTTGTACCTCAACAAAAGCCTGGGGAGGTTTTCCAATCCACTTTATGAAAAGAAAAAGAAAGAAATGTCAAGAAAGTCCATAAGCCTATGTTGGAGGTCTTACCTCAACAAAAGCGTAGGATGCTTTTTCAGTCTGTTCCTTTGGACATTTGTTACCACTTGTTAAAGAGTGGGCATTGGATAAGAAATTATCCAATATTATTGGTTGGGAAGAAAGGTGTTGTGAGAACATTTTCTTCAAAGATTTGTGTTATTGAAGTGAATCTCTCTATTTCAACATTGTGGGTATTGGGTACAGGATGTGGGTCTCACATTTGTTGCATTGTGAAAGGACTACAAAATAGGAGAGTGCTTTCAAAGGGCGAGGTTGATCTCTATGTTGAAAATAGAACAAGAGTGGTTGCCATAAATATCAGAGACTATACTTTATGTACGCCTTCATGGCTATAGATAAAGTTAAAGGACTGTTTCTATGTACCTGCAATGAGTATGAATATTACCTTAGACAATGACAGTTTTGCTTTTGTTATTGAGAATAACAATATGAGTATTCATCATGGCAACGTATAATATGGAAGTGGATTCCTTATCGACGGGTTGTATGTCCTAGACTTATCAAGTCGTGAGCGCGTTTACAACGTAGAGAATAAGAAATCTAAGTTTGATGAACTTAATGTTTCTTACTTCTAGCATTGTTGTTTAGGACATGCAGGTGAGAAATGCTTGAAAAGACTCCATGAAGATGGAGCTCTTAAATCTTTTGATTGGAAATCATTAGACACTTGTGAATAATGTATTTGCAGGAAAACAAAAAAGAATCCTTTGAACAAGAAATAAGAGTGAACTAGTGGACTATTAGATCGAATACATTCAGATGTAAGTGGACCATTAAGTGAACAAAACAGAGGTGGTTATAACTACTTCATCACATTCATTGATGATTATAGCCAGTATGGATATATCTATCTAATGAAGCATAAATCAGAAACCTTTGAAAGGTTTAAGGATTTTAAGAATGAAGTAGAAAACCAATTAGGTAGATATATTAAAGCTATTCGATCCAATTGTGGTGGCGAGTATATGAGCCTAGAGTTTGACCAATATCTACGAGATTGTGGTATAATACCACGGTCTCCCTGCAGAGCCCGCTCCTCAACTACTGAACTTCTTAAATTTGGTCACTCCAGACCCTTGAACACTCACACTCTTAGCCCCACCAGAGCTTCCTTCATGTTTGGCCTTCTTGGCCTCTGGCAGTTTTGATATTCCAAGAGCTTTTTTGGCTCGTAAAGCAGCTGTCAGCAAAGCTAAGCAGGCAGGGTGTTGGATAGCCAACAAGAGGCTAATCTCCTTCTTCAAACCCATTTCAAATCGGTCTCTTTTGGCCTCATCAGTTGCTACCTCCTCAAGTGCATACTGGGAGAGACGAATAAACTTTACCTCATAGTCAGCTATGGAGAGATCTCCCTATTCCAACTACAGAAACTCTGCCTTTTCTCCCTCCTATACACTGGTGGGGTGTACTTCTCAGTAAAGACCTTCTGAAATTCCTCCTATGTCATGGTGAGAGGCTCAATTAAATTTCCTGGGACCATTTCCCACCAATTGATCGCTTTAGCCTCCAGCAAGGATGTAGCGTACAGAACCTTTTGCACAAAGCTGCACTGCATCCTCCTCAGAACTAGCTCAATGTCCCTCATCCAATCCTCGGCAACTGGGGGATCTGTTGTGCATGAAAGAAGCTTGCCTCCTAACTTTTGGATTAGCTCATAATTCTTATCAATAGCTACCCTCTGAGCTCGAGGCAACTGCTCTCTCACGGTAACTCCTATAAGGTCTAAGAGATGTTGTATAGCTTGAGGTTGACCTTGGGCTTGTGTTTGAGGGTTGGACGGTGCTTTCTCACTTGCAATAGGGGCATTCACATTCCCCTTTACCGGCTCGAGAGAACCGGCGGCTTCATGTGCACTATCACCTTGCCCTTCTTCCATTCTAATTTAAGCAAAAGGAATAAGGCTATCCTTTAGAAACCATGAAAATAAATGCACATTTCCAAACTCTAGCATGCATGCTATGTAAAAAAAGTTTGAAAACCAAAGTAGAAATCCCTGATTTCAGGAACAGAGGTTTTAACAACCTAGGCTCTGATACCACTAAATGTTACACCCAAATTCAACTATCATCTTATGTTGTTAGATTATTTCTTATAAGATGATAATCAAATTTGAACGTCATATTGTTTGAGAATAATAAGTAATAAAAAAATTTAAAAGAAAATGAAAATACATTCATTAATGAAGTATATCTTACAAAGTGTGAGAAGGATGGTTTTCAAAATATAACCAAGGTACAAAATGGTTTGGTTATGGAAGAAAAGGAATCGATTTGATTTCTATTTCAATTATAACCATACATATGAAAATATACACTATCTCAAAACATAGCTAAACACCGTGCACAGCCCACCTTGGTTCTTCGATCTCTGAAGTCGGAGTCTGAATCAAGTAGTCTTTACCCTTCTTCGTATCAAAATGAATTCCCCCTCAAGTCCCTGCCCACACGGCAAGCATAAAATAGAATGAGTCGCGAGACTCAGCAAGCGACACTTAGCGAATGGACAACATTCCTCATTACATAAAATAATTCATAGTCAATCAATAACAAACAGAACATCATAGTCAATTTCACAACGTCAGAAAACCTCACTGTAATTGAACGTTCAAACAAAAATCCCTTTCATACTATAACCATATGTAAGCACTTCTCAAAAATCAGAAAATCAACGATCCACACGTGATCATTCTGAACTACGCGCAGTGGTGGTCAAGTACACGGTGTCGCTGCCACAACGTGCAGTCCAGGTACAATAGACGCGTGGTCGTAGCTGAAGTATGTGTGGTCATGGCGACTGCGCATACTTAGCTGCCACCACGTTTGGATCTCTAGTCTCCTGCGTAAACCTCACAAAACCCAAACCATACATTTCAACAACACTTCACATTATCAATTTAACCTACTAGCACCATTTAACACTCCAATTCAATTCTCAACCAGCATAAACCAATTACCTACACATATACTTGTACACAATCAACCCGTGATCAATTAATCACATCTCAATAATCAACAGTTGGCAAACTTAATCCATTTTCAATCAATTTCACATGTAAATCATATGAAAACATATAACATTTATGTACACATACATTCGTGCCATATTTCACAAACCTAATTAGGTTATCATCCAATACTCAAAACATGGCATCCATTCCTTCAGTCACATACAAATGTTTTCATCATTTAAGCATACAATCATACGGTTACATAAATACAACTTCATGATTATGAATGAATTCCCTCTAATTCATTTCAATGCAACACTCTTTATCTAACACTCTGGTTTTCAAGTTATGCCCTTACTTTGCCATTTCTTTTGACGTTTGCAATTTCTTTTGACGTTTGCAAATGGGTCTCGTTGGACGGGACTATATGGTTGTAATTACTATGGACAATAGATTTTTATGCCCTTGCATGACCTAAATAATGCCCTTACTTGCTTGAATAATGCCCTCATTTTCAATGCTCCCTATGAGCCATATTTTAGTCAAATGCTCCCTATGAGCCCAATACGCATGAATGATATATGCATAACCATATAATACAATCATGCATGCTCATGCCATGCTACTTCATCAAATGTGGAATTTAATCACAACAGGCTCAACATATTCATAGCATAGCCACACATATCCTTACAATGCATCAATATATATATTCACGCAATATTTTACATCCAATGATGTTTTCAACAACAAGCATTCTCAATACAATTCTTACCAATTCATCAAGTCATCACGTATAGCAAATGAACATAAGTACATAAATGAGCCACTTCCACCTTTTCATACCGCACATCACCGATCATGACAATTCAACCAAAACACATACGAAATCATCACATTCCGTATCTCATGAACTTATAACCAATCTATAAGCACTCATTACATTATGTCACACTCAAACCAAACATTTCACAATCAAAGCATAAAAACAAGGATAGTTGCATTCATGTTGCTTACCTGGTAAGCAACACCTAACGCTCCCAGTGGGAACCTCCCTCTCCAGGATTTTGACCTCCTATTAAACAAATTATGAATTACATTAATCATACATAAATGGAATTATGCAGAGACAATAAATTAATAATGTTTGTATGCCTTTACTCCTAATTACTCCCACTTCACTGCTTTTCGTCTTCCTCTCCTTAATGTTCTTCAACTATCCTTAACCTAATTCCTTTCCGCTCTTTCCACCAACAATCATTAATCTTCCTTACTGATTTATTAAGGTATGTTTTTATGATTTCCACCATTCAACACCATCATGAAACCCAATTTCCTATAATCTTCATTCCAAAATTGTAAACATTTTCCTACACATATTCAATTATCTCTCATCAATTACTACCCAACTAAATTGACGGTAAAAAAAACCTCAATACTGTCCAAATAATCTTATCTAAACAACAGAACTCAGAATTGCATCTAGGGTTAAGAAACCAAAATCCGTCACTATTCACAATTGACTTTCAAACTTCAATTTTGGCCACCTAAAACACATTTAAAAACCAAAAATGGTTACAGACGGATAGTACGCATGTTAAGCTTTGCAACGAGCCATTATTTGCTCAAATTGGAGCTTAAACACAAAAAAAATTTAAGGCCCAAAACTAGGGTTTACTTCCAAAAACGGATTCAATAGATCATGTAAGAAATTCTTACCGAATTTCGAACCTAGATCAATTCCACAATTCCCGAATGGTAAGATTTCCACTAGGAAAACGATTGGCTATGGTTTTTTACTTTGGAACGATTGTAAGGAAGAGAGAAAAGTAAATGTGAGGTGTAGAGAGAGAGAGAAACAAAGTAACTTATATTAGATTCGGTTTTGGGCGATCCCAATTACTATTGATTCACCGTTCCTTCGTGTTTCTCTTTCCCGATTGACCCAACAACCTCCGATTTTTATTCTCCACTAACTCTCATCCTTTCCACTGAACTATTATTTAAAATAATTTTCGAAAAAATTATTTACATTATCTATAAATTTAATTAAAATACGTTAAATTTATCAAAATTTTAAGACATTACAGTTTGTTGCTCAGACTGTCCTGTTTCTAAAGAAAGAATGATTCTTCATAGAAATAGTGGGAGTGGTGCATAAATTGAAGTTGTATAAGAGGATGTACATACACAAATTCCTGAAAAGGATAGTGAGGAGATGGACTCAACTCTATAAGAATCTGTAGAATAAGATCCCATTATAGAAGTACCTAGAAGATTAGGTAGGTTATGTCAGGAACCTAAAAGGTACGGGTTTATTGTGATTGGCGAACATGATAACACAATCGTTGACCATGATGAACTTGCTTCTTAGCAAGAGGCCTTGGAATGTCTTAATTTGGAAAAGTGGCAAGAGGCCACAAAATTCAAAATGTAATCAATTTACGATAATCAAGTTGGGACTTTATTGATCCACCAAAAGGTACTAAGGTAATTGAATGTAAGAGGATTTTCAAATAGAAGGAGGGAGGTATCTTCAAAAGTGGACTAGTGGCAAAAGGTTTCAAATGTATTCATGGTATCAACTATGATGACACTTTTTGATGAGTATTTATGCTCAAATCCATTAGGATATTGTTTTCCATAACTGTACAGTTGGACTATGGGATATGGAAAATGGATGTCAAAATGGATGTCCTGAATAGAAACCTCCTCGAGGATGTTTACATGAAACAACTTGAGGGATTTATCGATCCTTAGTATCCTAATGAGGTATGCAAGCTTAAGAGATTTATTTATGGTCTTAAGTAAGCATCCCAAAGTTGGAATCTTCATTTTGAAGAATCCATTAATGTGTTTGAATTTACCAAGAATGATGTTGAGCCTTGTGTATATCATAATTTCAGTGGGAGCATAGTAGTGTTCCCTGTGTTATATGTCGATGACATCCTGCTTATTGGAAACGATGTTTGAGCATTGTAACAAGTTAAGCAATGGTTGAACACGTGTTTCTCAGTGAAAAACTTAGGGGAAGCCAAGGTTATACTTGGTATAAGGATCTATAGAGATAGATCACAATGTCTCTTCAACCTAAGTTAGGAAAAGTACATAGATAAGATACTGAGGCAGTTTAGTATTAAACAATACAAGAAGGGATTGTTGCCCTTACAGCAAGGGGTAGGTCTCTCTAAGAAGGATTTTCAATCCTCTAGAAAAGAGAGAGAATGTATGAATAGAGCCCCATATGCATCAGCTATAAGATTTATTATGTACGTTATGCTATGTACTAGGCCAAATGTTGCTCATGCACTGAGTATATGTAACATCCCAGACATTTTTCAACGTTAAATGATGATAAATAAATGTTTAAGCATCAATATATCAAAGTTGATCAAAGGTTGATATAAAGGTGATTTGAAATAATTAAGAAAAAGGAGAAAAATGCTGAAATTGGCTAGGAACAGACAAAGGTTGTTCACTAGGCCACTCCCATACATATTTTAAAGCCAAAAGGAGTGAACGGCCACCATAACCCCCAGAGGTCGTTCTAGAGGCCGTTCAGTCGGTCAAAATTGCGTATTTAATGACTTAAAACATTTCAAAACGAGTGAAAACACCTCCTCACTTATCTTAAACATTCTCTAAACTTTCCAACACTATCCTAGGGTTCCCTAACCATCCCATCATCCATTATTGGAAGAATTCCTTCCAATTTCATAAGGTAGGATGAATTTAAGGTGTATCTAAGGTTTTCTTAAGGTTTATATATTGAATTTAAAGAGATGGGATGAATTGCAATGGTGTTTTTCTGCTGGAAATGATAAAATTTAGTGTAATATACTTGAATTGATGGTATGTATGTGTTATGAAGGATTTGAGGAAGAGAGGTTGTAGCAAAGAGTGGAAAACTAAAGATTTACTAAGGGTTTACAAAGGGGTTTTGTTGGATTTTATGAATTAAGGTTTAGACTTATAAGTGGATGATTCTAAGTCAATAAATTATGTGAAAAGGGTAATTAATCATATGTATATATGTAATTTCGTATAGGAGGATCTGTACGATAATTGGACGGCGATTGAATCGATGTCGAGATTGCGGATTTACTTACTTTTGAGGTAAGTATTCTTACGCTTACTATATTGATTCGTAAATCTATTCTTTAAGCTTAGTTAAATGTAACACTATATGGCCTATAATAATCTATTGAGATTGTTATAGTTTGACGAATCAATATTGAAAATGAATCAAATGAATGGACTGATAATCAGTTGATTTGGATGACTTATGATATTGAAAAGGATATGATTGCTAATGTTGACATATAGTTGATATGATACCTATATTGTATATTTTGATTGAGGTGATGTTGATATTATACCTGTGTGGTATATGCTCACTATGCGATGTTGATATGCTTTCTTTGTTCTCTTACTTTGTGTTATGAATGATCTTATAGAAACCATAATAAGATGAACCTATGTGGATATGATATGCTCTGTGTGAGCTGTGCTGTGTGTGGATATGAATGACCTTCATATTGATTCCATTCATGCATTTGCATATCGCATATATGTGAGACACGAGCCTGTGTGGCGAGCCTGTGTAGCGTCTATAATGATTATTCCTATGTGGACTTACCTGTGTGGATTAAAGGACTGAGCTGTGTGTTGTCCTAGACTGAGCTATGTGAGGCTTGAAATCTCTTCTGTGTGGTACAAAGGTATTATTTGTGGTTGAGCTGTGTGTAGTCCAGAACCCGGGTCATCCTGTATGGATTTGCATTAGCATTTCATTTCCTACATTACATTTGTATATGTATGATAGATATGATTAATTCTGTGTGGATAATTAAGCCTATGGGGTTCATATTTCCTGTGTGCAATACTAAATGAATGTTGTTAAGATCTGTGTGATCAAACTTATTATGTCCTGTGTGGACCATTGATCTCTGTATGAGATAAAATCTATAGAATGTTGTGTGCTATTCGATTATTGTTCTGTGTTAACTTTTTCTTATCGCTACCTGTGTGGTTCGATATTATGTATGATTGATCTGTATGATCTTAATACTGTTGTGTGCTACATTGTGATCTTTATGATCTAGATGATTTAGATAATATTGTGTGCTGACTTAATGTATAAACCTGTGTGGTTGATATGTTGTGTGTTGTTTCTTGACCGGGTTCTAGCAAGCACACTAGATCGGTGTAGTTTTACCACGGAAGTATACCCTCCGGGATCGAATCTCACAGGGAACAGTGTATTTAAATTGATTTAGTGCTAATAAATAAATGCAAAAACATAACAAACATGAATAGTTGTGGAGTTTTAGGCAATTGAGATAATATGCAAGTGAAATTTAAAATTTAAAACAATAAATAAAGATGTCGGATTTTCCTAGACTTCAATAGACTTATGCTTGGTTTCTGAATTTGGTTGAGGTTATTGTTGGTATTCTCGCACTATCCTTAATTAAGAGTCCCTCTCGAGATGCTCAAAATCGTATCCTTAATTCAATTAATGTTCTACTTTCGTGATACATTAAATTAATTAAGGTCGT
>CANYCX011731459.1:0-16111 GCA_948193385.1 Breynia disticha f. nivosa | reverse complement strand
AGTACGTAAGAACGGACATGCGAAAGACGCAAATACGCATTATATTTGGCATATTTGCGTCTTTCGCATGTCGGTTCTTCCTGTAATTTTATTTGCCAAATATACGCAAATGCTCTACTTCTTTTTTATATGCATGCTCTTTTCCAAATGATCTAAAATTGGCACACCAACATTTTGTTGCTTCTCATCTAATCCAATATAGATAATTATATTTCTTTCTTTTTTATTTTCAAAGTTAAACACACATAAATTACACCATTTATTATAAATAAAACATATCAATTATATTATCTCTTTTACAGGAAGCAATTGCAGGGTTTTCTTTTCTTTCTTTGAAATTAAACATGTATAATTAATGCCGTCTTGCTTGTTTTATATGTATAATAATTATATCCTAAGTTAACAATTGGTGAATAATTGATTTTTTCCTTATAAAGTTATTTTTTTTGTTCTTGTGATCTTATAATAAAAAATTATTCATGTGATATATAATTCGAGTTTAATTAAACTTCCATTATATTAATTTCTAATATAATCCACAACCTATAAGGCTACAAGTAAAGGCTCAACGAGCAATAAAAACTCATCAAGTTTAATTTACTAAGAAGAATGTAAAGCGCCATATTTTATACGTTTAAATTCAACTTTAAAACTCAAAAGAAGTCCGAATAAGAGAAAATCACGTTAACAAATTATGATACCATTTAATGGCCGCGCTAAAAACTATATTGTCATTCCGCCAAAATGATTGTTCATCTGATCTCCAATTACCGATTTAAACATCGGAATATAATTAGGCAATCAAACCGTCAACTTTCTAATTATTAAAATACTATTATTTGTAATATAAATATTATAAATTTAAATTCATGTACTCACAAATTATATTATCGTGTTAAAAAGTTGACGTAATTCCAAATTGATTTTGAGTGTCTTATGCACTCAAAATTTTCAAGACCATCCATGTGTGATGTTTACGTTGTGGGTCGTCGATGATCTTTTAGCTCCCTGGAGGGCACTTAATATTTCCACTGAAACTTCACAAATTAGAAAAATGACCCTACACTTACCATTTTTTAGGTACTTGTCCGCTAAATGTGTACATTTAGGCCGCTGTCGACCCTAATACCAATTTTATATCTCAAGAGGGATGGTCCTAAAACAAATTATTTTTTTTTCTTGATTTGTACAATTTTGTTTCAAATATATAACTTGTTTGCACACCAAATAAATAATGAATTTACACGTCACTAATTGGATCCACGTTAAGAACACGTATCACACAAATTTTTCCATATTCTATGGCCTATTTAGTTGGTGCATTTATGAGAAAGAATAATAAGATTTTTCGGTTGTTTTAATGTTAATTGTTAATTTTTTTGTTTAACACGGCGATTAATGTGCCAAATAAAACCAACATGATCAAATTAATATACCAAATGACTTTTTTTAATTTAATATACCAAATAATCAGGGATGTACTTAGGTGGGGCCAAAACTGACAAAATTATTTATAGTAAGGGGTTTTCTGTCAATTCAACTATAGATAGTGCCCTCGTAGGTATTATGAAATCTGTCGGTTAAGAGTTATAATCATTGACCCACTGAATTTAGTGCATACACTATAAAATGTTCCTGGTCTATCCTGCAAATAACTTACATGCTTAATTTGAGAAAAATTCAAGTAACAAACAAAATCAAATTTCAATACCTTAAGGAATAGGAACTATTTGAGATTTGAGAGTAGGGAATGAAGATTAACAAGAATTAATTCAAGGGACTAACTGAACTATTTTTGAAAACATAAAGATGAAAATGGATAATATTCAAAATCTCAATGGCACAAATGGTATTCAATTATAAAAACAATACGACAAGTCGTTTAGATATAAATTGGTCACCACTAGCCGCCTGCAAACGACATGACGTCCATTTCAAATTCACTAGAAACAAACCAACCAACCAACCATTCTCTTCTCCATATACACTCAATTGTCTCTCTCTCTCCCGCCGGCCACCACTTTTGTCCTATCCATCTCCACGGAATCTGCTGACGTCGTCATCCACTCACTACATCTATGTCAACTTTCTATAAACACTCCTTTCACACTCCAAACCTTTACTTCACAATCTTCATCGCTTCTCCACATGGCCGCACCACTTGGCGCCACGTCGATCATACTTCTGATCGCTATCTCCTTCTTGTCCGTAGCTGATTCCTCCACAATCGGGGTCAATTACATCTCTCGGATTCTAGAAATTCAGTCTGCCGAGCGTGCTTCTCCGGAGGTTCAGCTTTCCGCCGCTCGCCGCGTTCTTCGAAGTCTTCTTCCTTCTCATTCCACCGCTTTCGAGTTTCGGATTGTCTCTCAGGTGATTTATTCGATTCAATTTCAGATTTATTCTTATTCTCAGTGTTTTGTGAACTAATTTTTTTTAATTCTAGTATGAAACAACGTCGTCGTTCAGATAGACCTTGCCACGGCTCATCAACTTAATACATGCTCCTTTTAGTTGTGGAAACAACATTCCAATGCATATATATAGTAGCACTTGATAGTCCTGCTAATATCTTTGTCTTTTACTATTTTTTTGGTTTAATTTGGCGTTAAGTTGATGTTATATTTGTTTATGAACTCGTGTCGTGTGGACGAAAAATTTGCATGTTCATTTTTGTTTAATGGATATAGTTTGGTGTTGATGTGAATAATTTGTTATTCTTCTGTTTTCTAGGAGCAATGCGGCGGAGCGTCCTGCTTTATCTTAAAAAATCATCCTTCTGTCCAACGCGGTGGGCCTGAAATTATGTATGTGAAAAAAATGTTTATAAGCTTATCTCTCCTTTAAACGTCGTTGATTTTTCAATGTGTAATACAAAATTCGATGTCTATTTAGTGAATGTGCACCTCTAAACTGTGTATTGCTTGTGTATATGTTGGATTCTGTTCTGATATGAAATCTTGGGATGGTGTATCAAAGAATTTTGGGAGTCACTGCAGTGGAAGTATTGGCCGGTCTGCATTGGTATTTGAAGAACTGGTGTGGCTCACACATATCGTGGGATAAAACTGGAGGTGCACAACTGAAATCCATTCCCAAATTAGGACTGCTTCCTCGTGTTCAAGATGCCGGTGTTTTGATCCAAAGGCCTGTTCCTTGGAATTATTACCAGAATGCTGTTACTTCTAGTTGTAAGTTTCTACTTTAAATGTTTGATGCACATGTCAATTTAAGTTTTGAACTGGTTTCTGATGGTATAAATGACACATTTGATATGTGTGCCTCTTGAAGATTCATTTGCTTGGTGGGATTGGAAAAGATGGGAAAGAGAAATTGATTGGATGGCTCTCCAAGGTATCAATTTACCTTTAGCATTCACAGGTCAAGAGGCCATATGGAAAAAGGTTTTCCAGGTACCTACATTGTGTTGATGGTCATGTACTTGTTGATTTAGCTATGTTTCAGACTATTTTGTTGGTACTGTGAGAGTTCCTGTCAATTAAATGATAACATTCACAAAGCTGGATCTATATATCTGTGCCTCAAATTGTTCAAATTATACTATGACCTATTTAAATGGGGAAAGTATTTCATTGTATTGTGCTTCAGTTCTTTCTTATGTTCATTGTTTTCTATAGCAGAAGTTTAACATTAGCAGCACAGATTTGGCCGATTTTTTTGGCGGTCCTGCATTTCTTGCATGGTCACGCATGGGAAATCTGCATAGGTATTGTACATTCCTCGACTATTATAAATTTGCCATTTTTTTTCTTGCATTTTTTAGTGTTGATTGTTTGAAATCTCTTCTGTCATACGAGCATAACTTTGTTGCCAATGCTTCAGTCATATCCAGATAGAAGCTTTTTCCTATGACAATTGAAACTACTTATGTTACAAAACCAGGTGGGGAGGACCACTGCCACAAACTTGGTTGGATCAACAACTAATTCTGCAGAAAAGAATTCTCGCCAGAATGTATGAACTTGGAATGACTCCTGGTACCAATTTTCACTCTTTCAAAGTTATCCTTTTACTTGTCAATTTCAAATATGAATTTTTTGGTCGTTGCAATATGTAGCGCCATTGTATATACCTATTTTGTAACGCCAATAATTTTTCATACTGGTAATCATTTGTTATTCAGGAAAAAATATACGACTGGGAGGATAACAGAGATCTAGCCTGCTGTTTACTTATTTTTAACTTAACAGAGATCTAGCCTGCTGTTTACTTATTTTTAACTTCTGGAATTTTTTGAACTTGCATAATTTCTTTGCAGTCCTTCCAGCCTTTTCTGGAAATGTTCCTGCAGCGTTGACAAAGATATATCCTTCAGCAAAGATCACTCGTTTAGGGAATTGGTATGCTTTTGTCATGATTCATGAGATTGTTGGTCAGAAACCTTGCTTGCAATATTTTACTACGGAACAAAAAAATGCAACAATTACTTGCATTCAGAAGGATGCTGAATGATGCATACATTTCCATGCTTGTCTATGCATATTTGCATGTGATATTGTAATTCTTGTTTTGAGTAGATTCAATATAATATATTCTTTGACTTAGTTTAAAATCTAAAAGCAGCTAGCTTTACCTCTTACCACTAGAATAGAGCCACTAGAATAATGAAGGAGTAAGGTTTGTACAAAATAGCAGCACAGATTAACTGGAATTTTGCATTTGTTGTTCACCAATGAAAAAGGCTGACACTGAATTTTTTCAATCTGTCACAGGTTTTCAGTAAATAGTGACCATAGGTGGTGCTGCACTTATCTTCTTGATGCAACTGATCCCTTATTCATTGAGATTGGAAAAACGTTCATTGAGCAGCAAATTAGAGGTATGCTTATCTGAAATGCAAAGTTAGTAAAGGGCTACTTTTTATAATTCTGAATAAATAAGTCTATCAACTTTTGTTAACTCCTATGCGATTACATTTTGCATCAGAGTATGGAAGTACCAGCCACATCTATAACTGGTTAGTTATTATTGTTTTACAACTTACAACTATTTTCATTTTTTTTTTTGCTCGCCTCTCTGTTTCACTTGGACACAGTAGACTGATAACTTTGATAATCATATTGAGTTCTTGGTTGAAACAAAGAATTGCTACTTTATTGAATGTTGGTAATATTACTGTTGCTCTAAATATGTCGTGTTGCGTTATTTTTGTAGTGACACTTTTGATGAGAATACACCCCCTGTCGATGATCCCGAGTACATATCTTCATTAGGTGCGGCAATTTTTAGTGGTTTGCGAAGTGGTGATAGTGAAGCTGTCTGGCTAATGCAGGTAAAGAAGTAATGAATTTTACAATTAACTGAGATAATCTCTTTTGATATACTTTTTTGATGACCAATTACATGGAGTTTTGCGTTTCAATCTTTCAAATATTCCTTGTCATTCTAGAGTTACAGATTCACTTTCTCAGCTCTTCTACTAGTATTTTAAGATTACCAATGGTGATGGAATTTTTATATATTTGTTTTCCTCTTGCAGGGATGGCTTTTTTCATATGATCCTTTTTGGAGGCCTCCACAAATGAAGGTTACATTTATAATTTGATATGTGCGAGATATTATTCTTTTAATCTAAATTCATCATTGCATAATGCCTTTGACCTGTTCGTTTGAGCTATTTCCGACATCGAATTGTAATTGTTTTAACAGCTTTGTTGTGCATTTTCTAGGCACTTCTGCATTCAGTTCCCTTGGGGAGGCTGGTAGTTCTTGATCTGTTTGCTGAAGTGAAGCCCTTATGGTCTGCGTCAGAGCAATTCTATGGTGTTCCTTACATCTGGCAAGTTATTGTTTTTAGCATTGTTAATAATTGTAGTAAATAGCTAAACAAAATTTATTATAAAATGTATGTGTTAGTTCATTTTGTTATATGTATCAACAACTTCGTTAATCTTTTGAGGTAAATTATGTGTATCAACATTTCAAGAGAACAAATGAAGAAATATCTGTTGGTATTTTATTAAGTTCAGAACCTTCTGGAGTGATTCTTTCTGGTACTGTTTTACTCTCAGTAAAGCAGCATTGTTTTGTAAGTGGTCAATTTTAAGAAGTGCCTGCATATAAGCTTTTTTTTTTAGATTTTCTTTTATCTAATAGCTTTCTTTAAAATTGCTCAACTTTTCTCTTTCCCTAGAACTGCAGAGTTCTGCATAAGCAATATAGTTTTTCCTCTCCTTCATAGTTTCAACTTTGGTTTTGAATTTTTGAATGCTTTTGTTTTTTCAGGTGTATGCTGCACAATTTTGCAGGAAATGTTGAGATGTATGGGATTTTAGATTCAGTGGCTTCTGGTCCGATAGAAGCTCTTAAAAGTGCAAACTCAACAATGGCAAGTTTATCTCCTAAACTCAACTGCATCAGAGTTAAATTTTAGCTGCAAACTTTCATGTGATTTTCTGTCTCACCATCTCTACGGACATTGAAAAATAAAATTGATCACAATATCCTGTGTGTTGCCATTTTTTCATATTATGATCGAAAACCTGATCAACTTCTTTCCACTTGGAAGTTCTTATTGCCATAAATGGCATTTAGTTTGTAGATACTTCTTGATGGCCCACGATCTAATATCATATGTATATTTACAAATCACAATCAGCACAGCAGCTTGTGTAGATGTGTCACAATCTATTGTTCGTGCTCCTTAAAATATCTTGTCATTTTCTCAAAATAAGTTGTCTTATTCTATATTTCGTTTCTTTAAAGGTTGGTGTTGGAATGTCAATGGAAGGTATAGAACAGAACCCTGTCGTATATGATCTCATGTCTGAAATGGCATTTCAAAGAAACAAGGTTGATGTCAAGGTAATGTCATGCTCTTTGCTTGGTGCCCATTTTTTCCTTTTTGGAAGTGTAGTTTTGGTTTGAACCCGGACCACTTACATTGCAAGACAAGTGATTGGACAATATGCATGCCCAGCAACTGAATTTTATTCATCTTGATTGCTTCTGTCAGAGTAATTGTATTCTATTAAAAGTTTCTTATCTATTTAGTTCTTGTAATTGCTTTGAAAAAATGTGATCACCTCATAATTCCTTTCCTTTGATTCATACTGCTAGTGAAAAACTTGGAGAACATTATGAAGGCCTAACATTATTAGTGATCTGTGTTTGGGTGACATCTTAAATTAACATTCTTGCTATCGTATCATTTGGTATAGGCATGGATTGATCTATATGCAGTGAGACGTTATGGTCAGAAAGTTCCTTTGATGCAAGAAGCCTGGAATGTGCTATATCATACAGTTTATAACTGTACTGATGGTGCCTATGTAAGTACTCTATCTGACTGCTTCATATTTTTAGTTTCTTTTCAGTACAAGTTTCCTTGGAATTGCTTGCTTTCTTCCTAAGAAAATTTATAACATGACAAATGGTGTAGAGTTTCTTTATATCCTCATTCTCGCTAAATTTATATTTCCTCTCAACATTGGATCTTTCCTGTTCCTGACATTTCGTCCTGTCAAGAATTATTTGTCAATTTCTTATGCACATGCAGCTCATCAACCTGTTATAATTTGATTGTAAAGAAGTTTGCTCAGTGCTATGTTGCTTAATAGAATTTGATATGTTTGTTAAAAATAGAAAAACCGATGATTAAATTATGTCAATGTGACCAGGACAAAAACAGGGATGTTATAGTAGCATTCCCTGATGTTGATCCATCTATTATGTCGGTGCTGCAAGAGAAGTATGATCAAAATGGAAAATTGCTATCAAGGAGAACGGTTCTTGAAAGTTCTGAAACCTATGATCATCCTCATCTATGGTATTCAACTTCTGAAGTTTTGCGTGCACTAGAACTTTTCATAGCAAGTGGGGACCAACTATCAGGAAGTAACACTTACAGGTAAGTATTTCGGGTTTTTGGATCTCCTACCAAATATATAAGCTTATGAATGAAACCCTTTATTGTATCTTGGATCCTTTTGTTTTTCTGGTAATCTAGCTTCATTTAGCATCTTTAAATATTATCTGCAGTTACGACTTGGTTGACCTGACAAGGCAAGCATTGGCAAAACATGCAAACGAGTTGTTCTTAAAGGTTGTTGAAGCTTATCAACTGAATGACATTCATGGAGTTGCTTGCCACAGCCAGAAATTTCTGAACCTTGTGAAAGACATGGACACTCTCTTGTCCTGCCATGAAGGTTTTCTTCTCGGGCCTTGGTTAGAAAGTGCGAAGAAACTTGCCAAAGATAGTTATGAACTGAAACAAGTCAGTATGCATAGGAAACCAATTTTATCTTTATAATACAGAAATCTTTTCCTTTGCTCTTTCTCATTGCTACGTGTTAATGTTTCTGAATGCAGTATGAATGGAATGCTAGAACTCAGATAACAATGTGGTTCGACAATACCAACGAGGAGGCAAGTCTCCTACGCGATTACGGTAAGTGAATGGAACTATACCTACTTAATTTAGCTGGAAAAATATCACAAATGAGTTGGACTGCTAAATTCTCTGAGTGGGTTTTGATCGTCCTCAGCATAAGCTGTGTTCTTTGGCACACTCAGTACCTTGCAATTGCCTGCGATTCATTTTTTTCATCATTGTATCAGGAAACAAGTACTGGAGCGGTCTTCTAAGAGATTACCATGGTCCCCGAGCAGCCTTATATTTCAAATTCCTGATCAGAAGTTTGGAGAACGGGGATGGTTTCGAGTTGAAGGAATGGAGAAGAGAGTGGATAAAGTTAACAAATGACTGGCAGAATAGTCGAAACCTTTTCCCAACAGAGAGTACCGGAAATGCTGTGAACGTATCCCGATGGCTCTACAAGAAGTACTTCAGCAATCCTGATACGTATGATCATTAACTAAAGTCGAAGACTTGCAGTGGCATTATGCTAATGTTATCTTCTGAAAGAAATTTTCAGGAAACAACGATACTTCACCAGCTATTTAGATTTCTTGCACGCTGCTCTTTGTAAGCTTCTTAACCTTTTTCTAGCATCACAAAATATGGTCTGTCTAATTGATCAGATAATTGGCCTAAAATTATTTAGAAATACTCTACTTATGCCCTCTTTCTTCCAAGTCGAGAGGCAATAAGCGACTGAAGAGATGTGTCGCAGAAGTAAGCGGATAACAACCGTCTCTGAAATACATATATGGCTGCCGCTCTGATTCTCAACTTCAGAAATGACTGCCGATAAAAGCAATGGGTAATACTAGACTCATGGCGTTATCATAATCCATGCCTTGGAGTTCAGGTACCAATAAGCTAATGAACAAGAAAAGCAAAAAAGATCATAAAGAACCCAACAGGCTAATATAATAGCCTGGTGGTATCGTACAGCGGTCTAGCCGAGTGTCACAAAAGAAAAACACGACCTTGTCTATCTATAACCAGTTTGGTGCACTCTTTCTATTTTTCTCTGCTGAGCTTTAAAGCTTTGATGGAGATTGGTACCAACCCCATGGGTCATTGGAGATATACTGAGTCACTTGCTTCACGCTTAAGTAATTGTCAAGCCCCCTGTTAACACACAAAATCCCATTATATATTTCCTCAGTCCAAGTATTTCAACAGCAGATTGAAATTATCCACACAATCATATACTCTTAGATTGCTTTTACTTGGTTTAATACAACCCATTGCCTTATTTGCATTTGGATAATTTTTCAAAAAAATTGCCCCTTAAGGCTTTGCTTGCGATAAAAAAAATGATTTCCTTAGAAAAATATTCTTCCCCATAAACTCTTATTTTTCGGAATAATATTCACTGGGTTTGACACTAAATGGAAAATGAGATTAAAATATTGTGAAAATTAATTTATTTTAAACTAAGGGATTTAACGAGTTAGCATAGTCAGGAATAAAAAAAAATATAATTCCATATTTTATATGGGAAAATATTTTCTTTAATAATTGATTAAGAGTAGTTATTTTCTTTTTTTTTTTTTAGATTATTTTCATATGACTCATATTTCAATATACAAAACATCGGAAAATTAGAGAAACGATTTTTAAAAAGATAAATTCCTTCAAACAAAGCGTAAATATATAAATTGAGTTGTCAACGTCATACCATTCTCCTAATTCACGGCCAAAACCACTGCGCTTGAGTCCCCCCCAAGGAGCTTGACAGAAGCATGGCTGCGAGCAATTAATCCACACAATCCCTGCACGGAAGGCCTGCAATGCAGCACATGGGCAGTGAGGCAAGTTGGCCAATCATCACTATCAACTAATTTTTCATAATCCTTATCCGAAAAACTCACCCTGCTCACACGCTCGCACCTTTCCAGATCATTTGATATCACAGCAGAACCTAACCCATAACTACAAAACATAAACATGAGGTCAGAAAAGGCTGTGTGGTGTACAACACAACGTAGGAAGTATTGAGGCTTCATAGTTGGTACTGAATGCAGGGGTTTAAGAACTTACTGTGTGTCATTTGCCAATTCAATGGCTTCATCCTCGGTGCTGAATGTTTTGACACACAAAACCGGTCCAAAAACTTCTTCTCTCCAAATTTGCATCGACGTATTTACGTCGGTGATGATGGTTGGTTCAACAAAGAATCCCTTTTTCAGATGCTGCCATTAATATGCAAAAATGCCTCAACATTTTGAAAGATTATGAAATATACGAGAGATCCAAACAAATAGAAGGTATACTGACATTTGGACGAGCACCACCACTCAAAATAGTTGCACCTTCATCCTTTGCAGTTGAAATGAATTTTAGTATTTTCTCATACTGCAGCAATCAAGTACCGCGAAATTAAGAAACTACGATGCCAACTTATAGTGTCCAAGGAATTGACTGGTAAAATTGATAAATATTTTCCTAAAAACCCCAAAATTACAATACTTTTGTCAAAATACTTACCTGCCCTTTGCTAACAACTGGACCAAGTCTGCATCCTTCTTCCAGTGGATCTGATATTTTGATGTTTTTGGACCACTTTACAATTCTGTCCATAAATTCTGTGGCAATGCTCTCCTGAAACAGTATATATACACATCTTCATGAGTTTTACACTAAGAACATTGATTAAATAACTCTTGAGAAAGCTCATAAACATGTTTAACTTTGAGTAAATCAAACTTTATGTAGACAGATTGATAGTATTCTATATGCTAAATTTCCATTACACAGCCAAATTAAAATAGTATATGAAAAGAATGGCTTTGTAGAGTAAGATAGCTTTGTTGACAGAATAGGAAAAATGATCAGAGAGGACCATTCACCAAAACTTACATGCACAATCAGACGGGACGTTGCACTGCATATCTGACCATTTGTCCAAAAGCAGCCGAATATGGTCCATTCAACAGCTGTCAAAAAAAGATATGGAAGTAATTCAGTATAAATCTGAACATAGTTTCCAGATGCTAGTCTCGTTTTATGCACAAGTCCAGACACTACTTCTGAGTTTTGAATCCACAAGCTACAGTTCTACACAAATTCAATTCTCCATCTAGTTGTAATGTAGTTCCATCTTCCAACTATCCGAAAATGCCAGCACTCCCCAGGAATGTACAGCTGAATTTAATCAGAACCCACCTTTATCAATATCAACATCCTCGAACACAATGATAGGACTTTTCCCACCGAGCTCCATGGAGACAGGCTGCCAAAGGAATTGAATGTTATAATCAGGTGCAAATCAAACCAAGCCACCATTTGAGCCAAAATGCAATGAACTTCAACAAACTGGCATACCTTGATCATTTGAGCTGCGTGTGACATTATCTTACTCCCAGTAGCTGAACTTCCAGTAAATGCTACCTGTTAAATACTTATTAGTACTTGCAGCTAAATATATCATGTTTTTTCAACATTAAAAACAAACTAACTTCAATAAAAGAAAATGAGGGCAGAAAATTGAACCTTGTCGACATGGGGATGAGATGCCAAAGAAGCACCAGCTTCAGGGCCTAATCCAGTGAGGATATTGAGGACACCAGGAGGAAGACCAACCTCCTGGCAGATGTCACCCAGCTCCAAACAAGTTCTGAAATTGGAAGTGTAAACAATTTAGCAAAGAGCATTACAAATTACATGCAAATTAATTAGGTTCAAAATTCTTAGGAGGACATACATAGAACACAGTTCAGAGGGCTTCAGTATTGCTGTGCATCCTGCGGCCAAGGCTGGAGCCACTTTCCATGTAGCCATCAACAGTGGGTAATTCCTGCAACAAAGATTACAAGTTAATACACAGCAAGATGACAAGGCATGAAAAAATTGTTAAACAGCTGTAACAAAACAAATAGTTGACACAAATAATTACACAAAATATTTGTTAAACAGCAAGATGACAGGAAATGCGATAAATTTTGATCATGTTGCGTTTATTCTTGTCAATATCAGGATAAGTGCAAGAGAGTAAACTTTGCCAAGAGAATAAGAAAGTAAAGCCAAAATTTATCTTGGAATTTTCTCTGTGAAGAGATGATATGAACAGGCTAAGCAAATAAGAAAACATGTTCAATTATGAGAAACAACCAGCAAGTACCATGGAGTGATCAATGCAACAACCCCAATAGGCTCTTTAAGAGTGTAACTCTTAAATGTCTCCATTGGAAGAGAAACAGGAGCCTTTTGCTTAGCATCTAAACCTTCGGCAAGGTCTGCATAATACTCAAAACATCCGGCAACATCATCCTGGAAAGAAAAAATCACGAAAACAATTGTAAGACAACTTGCATTTGACATTGAATGTTAGAATTCAAGAGTGTCACTGTCAGCACGCATACAATGTCCCATGTTGCTTCATCTAGTGGTTTCCCAGAATCAATGGTTTCAAGCTTCGATAGAACAGGCTTTCTTTCTGTTACCTGCAGGCAAAGAAATAGACAGTTGACAAAACACGACACAAAACCATAATTGTTTTCTTGGAAAGGCCTTAAGAAAAAGAAAACACTTCTGGCTGGGACCAGTTTCAATTGGACCTAAAAATGAATGGCTTCAAAAGTTGATTAAACAAAAAAATCTCACAGTTGAGTTGACAGTAAACTAAAAGATTTAACAATCGTAAAAAAAATCAGCTAGCAAAAATTGAAAAGAGTACACATAATGGTTTGAGACGTGCATATACAAAAATAAGGTTGGCTTCAAAAGCTTAATTACTAGTGTGTTCATATTAGAAAGTGGTACCCACAAAAATACGGTTGGCTCCATTTACTAGTGTGTTGATTTATCAGAAACCCAAAATCAATTACACAGACCAAAAGTCGCGAATAACCCGTAGATCATCCAAATAACCAATCTACAAAAGTACCTTAGCAGCAATTGCACGCAAAAACTTGGCTCTATAGGCTCCAGAAGCTGCAGACCAGTCTTTACCTTTGTTCCTTGAGAATGCCTTTTGAGCTGCTTCAACTGCAACATTCACATCTTCTGCAGTTGCTGCCGGTATATCACCTGATCCCACCAAAAAATACTTCAAAAGATCACTTCTTTATCATCTTTATTTTTTCAAAAGCTCTCTTAATTATAATCTCTACAAGTTCTTTCAGACAGAAACCACAGATTTAATTCATAACTACTGGAACAAACCTGATAAGGAAAGAAATCATAAATGCTCAAAAAATAAACTAAACTGGTTCCTTCTACATAAAAAACTACACCAACCCAGAAAGCTAAAACAAAAAAGATATCAATTTGCAAAAGAAAGATCGGATCTTCAAAAACAATACAATCAATCAAAGAAAAAAGGAAGTGGAGTGAGAGGAAAAAAGAAAGACCAATAATATCCTCAGTGGAAGGATTAACGATAGGGATGCGATTCTTGAGAATCGGTTCTCTCCATTCTCCATTGATGAAGAGTTGACGAGTTGGAATGTTAATTGCCATGTCTAGATTGGTAGATTTCCTCAAGTAAGAGCTAGTGAGAAGTGATGTTACTGTGTAGTGTTGTTTGGGAAAAGTTTCCGCTTATATACAAGTGAAAGCCACCGATCTTGCTGGCCTATTTATTTTCAAAGATATTTACTAGTACTTCGTCGTAAAATATATGTCGTTTTAAAAAAAATATTTATTTTATATTATATATCGTTTTATATTTTTAATATAAAATTTAATATTTTTTAATATTGTATTCATTGATTTTATATTTTTAATATAAATTTAATTTAATAAATTAATTAAATATTTTTTAATAAATATCAAATATATTTATTATTTATATACTTAATTAATTAATTAGATATTTGGATATAATTATCAAACACACTCTTACTTGTATTATTAGAAAACTGTTTAGAGAAACTCTAAATAAAATAAAATTGGATTTAACAAGTAACCTTACCTATCAATTTCTTTCTCTTTTGTCTTTGTATGAAAACTTAAACCTTAAATTATATTTTTTTTTCTCATTTTATGTGAATTTTTAAATAATAGTTGTAACTGTTTTTTTATTTTATCCATTATTAAATAGAATTAACTAATAAATATCATTAAATAAATAAAGAGTATTTTAAATAAAAAATATTGAAGAAATAGATAATTTCATTTATTTTACAAAAATTAAAATAATACTTTTGTGTCATATAAAATAAATCAGAAAAAATACATAAATACGTCCACTTTAGATGTTTGAGACAAGCTTAGCTGTGTCAAAATATAGAGAGGCTAAACAAAAAATTATGTGGTCTACCATGTATTGGGTTTATTTATTTAAAAATGTCATCCTATGTTTTGACATGTTAAAAAGTGCACATTCATCTTTTTAATAATTTGAAAATGCTCGATTGAATGTTTAATAGTGCAAAAATATCATGTTCTTTTAAAATGAAGGATTTTTAATTAGAACCAAAATTTTCGCCTCGTAACAAAAGAGATACAGAAACGTGATTATTGTTATTTTCTTCCCAAAAATAAAATTTTCTCAAAACTTTTCAAATTCTCTCTCATCCCTTTCAACCCATCAATTTTCTCTCAAACACTCTCTTTCTCTCACTAAGTTTCAGAGCACCGTTTTTCCAAAAAATCTTCTTTGTTCAGTATTTGGGTTTAGGTGTGCATATTTTACATATTTTTACGATTATCATCACGTTTTGTTAAATCATCGTGAAAGAACTGATTTTTTCTTTGTTGTTTTGAGTGAAATATAGTTTTTTTGATGAATTATTGTGAAAGATCTGATTTTTACTGTGTCGTTTTGAGTGAAATATAGTTTTTAATCGTTTTTTGAAAAGTTATGATATTTTGTCTTTAATCATGTGACGCTAATTTTTGAACGTTTCCTTTTTCATTAAATCTGATTTTTGGCACTGTTTTTTTTTAAATCGTAACTCGCAACGAAACTGAAAGATGGATAAGAATACAACATATATATATATATATGTAAAATCAAATGTGACATACATGCATTTAAATCAAACCAAGCCTGATACAAAATAATGTAATCTGTGGAAGCTGTAGTTTTGGTTTAAAAAACAATGCAGATGACAAAAGTCTATCCTGCATGTGAAGCTATACAAAAATCAAAAGTATAAAGTCCCAGACTGCCCGGAGTCAACCTGCTGATAGTATCACACGTGTATGCTCAGCCCAAAAGTGTGTCCTCGCACCGCTACTGTCGATCTGCGGATAATTAACAGCCAAATAAAAAGGTGAGTATTTTAAAAATACTCAGTAAGCGATTCCTATATACCATTGAGCTGCGATGCGCAGGGGAACTTCGGCCTCCGCGGCCTAATCTCCTCCAATTTTACTATAGATTAGGTGTATTATTCATTACACACAACAGGCAACACAAACAAAGTTTTTAGTCATCTTTTGTAAGGCTAAACAGGGGAAAACGGGCAGAGGAAACGGCCTCCAAAACCGTTCCCTGGCCGTTCCTCCCTGGTAACCAGAAATCACAATGCAAACAGCTATGGGAAACGGCCTTGTGGCCATTCCCAGTGGCCGTTTCCACCTGCTGTCCAGAAAACAAAATGTATTCTTAACACTTAACCTTTTCAAATAACCACATACATATTAGTTCATTCTTTCCAACTCTCACATAAGTCATTTTACTATCAAACCAAACATTCTAATCCAATCAAAATCATACATAATGCAAGCAACCATTTTAACATTTAATTACTCAAACTAAATCATAACCTTCAACTCATTTTCAAG
>CANYCX011731323.1:0-14055 GCA_948193385.1 Breynia disticha f. nivosa | reverse complement strand
AATTCAAACACAGTAATTACTAGAATTGCATTTAGAAAACAAATGTTATTGCAAAATGGTGGAGTGTTTTTTGGCCTAGTCGAAATTTCCAACAACATTGATTTGGACATGTACAGAGTTATGCGGCATTTTCCAATGATGTAGTTTATTAAATTGTTCGTTGAATATGATCCATTGAATGTGGCACCACATGGATTTTATGGGACGTCGTTGCCGACAAGAAACAATCAGCTCGAAGCTGGCAGTTGCAGTGATCTGTTGCATGCTTTTGGTGCACTGACGATGCCATCTGTACAATCTAATAGGCCACTTCAAATTGCAGAACCGCACAGTGAAGGTGATGGTGATGAAGACGAGGAAGAATATGGAGATAAGGAAGGCGGTGAATTTGTTGAGGAAGATGATGTTGAAACAATTGAGGAAGAGGAGGGAGATGATGACAAAGAGGAGGGGTTCTTCGATAGTGAAGATGACGAACTAGCCGAAGCGGTCTAAGGAGAGGATGATCTTTTTTGCAGTATGTTGAAAACGAGAAGAGGACCCATGATTATGCTTCGTACTTCTCGGTAGACATAGATGAAATGACGAATGATAAAAGATGGCAAGTTTTTGATGTTGAGCCGTGACTTGACTAGTTGGAGTTTAGAGTTGGAATGTCATTTCAGACGCGAGATCAGGTGAAATCGGCCGTGAAATTATATTCTGTGCGGAGAAAGCGCGGATTTAAAGATGAAGAGAGCAAACATAATACTTATGTAGTCCGTTGCCACATCGGTGATGATTGTCAGTGGAGGCTGCGCGCAACTCAGAAAAAACACCGATGTTTGGAAAATCACCAGATAGAATGGACCTCACACTTGCAGTATGCCGTCTGACAGAGTTGGGCGGCAAAATCTGGACTCTGACTTGGTGTCCAATTATGTTATCAAAACTTAAATTGATATGTTTTTATTAAAGGCTACAACGATGATTATTGAAGGCCGGCGTAGTACGACCACACGACCACAAGATCTTGAAAATATACACCCTGCTGTGATTTAATTACTACATGAAACAAGATTTTGTGGTTTAGCCCGTATTGGCTTCTTCCAATTAGACCATCATTTGATCACAACCTTAGTTGAGCGATGGCGACCAGAAACACACACCTTTCATCTCCCTGAGGGCGAGTGCACGGTTACATTACAGGATGTCGCTGTATAGACTGGCCTACAAAAACCATTATTATATTCAACCGAGCTTACATCTTACATTTATTGGGAGGGGTGATTTTTTCCACTAAAGATACTGGTAAAATTAATCTTCATTTTTTAACATATCTACGGGATCTTAACAAAACGGCTCAATACAGTTGGGGATCTGCGTGTCTGGTCTAACTATATAGAGAATTGTGTTTGGCTTGTCGATACCCACTTGTTGCACAAATTTCTAGACCTTTGTTCTTACTACAGGTCTGGGCGTGGGATAGATTCCCTTTTATAGCCCCTTCTATTGCCGGCATGGGTTTTGCCGATATTGGTGTTCCATATGATGCCCCTCTTGCCGAAAGGTACCTACCTTCATAAAATACACTAAATTTATTTATTTTATTACTTTACTACTAACTTTTGTATTTTGATGGAACCAAAGCCGAAGCACTACTCAAGTTCCAACACATGTTCTAACAAACATACGACATTCATTTGATACATCGTGTCAATATGATGTAATTTCAATTCAATTAGTGAATCAGTACGTTTTTCGAATAATCATTAACTATAATTAATGTTTAAAATTTTGGCAGATTCAGTGGGAGCCATATGATAATTTCATGTTGCAACAACTCCCACAATATTGCTTATAAGGAGGACATATTTGAACTACTTTGGTACCGTTGATATGCATTCACATCATCGAGTGGCAGCCAACTGATCGAATGATGCGCCAATTTGGATATCGACAAGGAATTCCCCAAACACCTATTAACATCAAGCAACTACACCATGTAGATTTATGTAGTCGCCAGATTGTTTGGGGACAACAAAATGAATCATGGATTCAATTGTGGGGTCAATGTGAACAATGGATTTAAAGCGAGACCAGAGGATCTCCTACGATGCCTTACCATAGCCAGTACATGGAATGATATCGTAGAATCACGAGACGCTGGATTGGCATATAGGGGTCCTGGTATCGTAGAATCACGAGACGCTGGATTGGCATATAAGGGGCCTCAATAGGAGCATCAGTAAGAATTATCTACACTATTACATGTTCTCATTTTCAAAACAAATACTATTCATTAACTTATTTATTCTAACTTTACTACAGAGCGATGCAATGGATGGAGTACATTGTCAGAGCTTCCAACATTCGTGATGCACAACGAATCGCCGTGAGTAGCCATCAATCTACTGGAGAAGGGAGGCAGATGGCCCCTCGTCCACCTCTTGATCAGTCATATCATAGAGACTATCCTGGAGTCCCAGCTTCGTAACCACTTAGACGTCGAAAGAGGAGGCCCAATACAGTTCCTACTCCAGAGCCTACTCCATCCCAGTATGTACCTATTCCACCTCCTATATCTTTTCACAGCTTCGGAGATTCATCTACCAGAGATGAAGCTGGCCCCTCTCAACCTGGCCCCTCTCAGCCTGCACCACAATCATTTCGCGAGTTACTGAGTATGGATTTTCCCCCGCTTTCTCCCTCGGGTTCATTTACACCTTGGGCATCATCATCGGCTACATGATTCAGCGCATTTTCAGCCTATACGAGTTCACATCGTCCATTCCAAACAGATGAATCAAATATGCCTCGACAATCTGTACTCTTATTTTGCGGCTGTGCAACCTGCACGTGGCCTATATTATGACAATTCTCAAATAGCAACACCTTCATATGTTGCTCCAAATGTCGATCAAGGTGTACATGATTCTCTTCATCAACCTCGTTCAGAGGACATACAAATGGAGACAGTGCGCCAACAACAACAAAATGATACTGGCATTTGAACGATAGTCTGAAGAAATCGTCGTTTCGACTCGTGAAATGTATTGTTTTATGTTTGAAATTTTCGAGAATTCATACATGTAAATTATTTACTATTATCAAAACTTACTTCACATTATTATTATTATTATTATTATTATTATTATTATTATTATTATTATTATTATTATTACTGTTACTGTTATTGTTATTGTTACTGTTGTTGTTACTGTTATTGTTACTGTTACTGTTACTGTTATTGTTATTGTTATTGTTATTGTTACTGTTATTGTTATTGTTACTATTGTTATTGTTGTTGTTGTTGTTATTATTATTATTATTGTTATTATTATTATTGTTACTATTGTTATTGTTGTTGTTGTTGTTATTATTATTATTATTGTTATTATTATTATTATTATTATTATTATTATTGTTATTATTATTATTATTATTATTGTTATTGTTATGATTATTATTGTTATTATTATTATTATTATTGTTATTGTTATTATTATTGTTATTATTATTATTATTATTATTATTATTGCTATTATTATTATTGTTATTATCATTGTTATTATTATTATTGTTCTTATTATTGTTCTTATTATTGTTATTATTATTGTTCTTATTATTGTTATTATTCTTGTTATTATTATTATTATTATTATTATTATTATTGTTATTATTATTATTGTTATTATTATTGTTATTATTATTGTTATTATTATTATTATTATTGTTCTTATTATTGTTATTATTATTGTTATTATTATTATTGTTCTTATTATTATTATTATTATTATTATTATTATTATTATTATTATTATTATTATTATTATTATTATTTTTATTTTTATTATTATTATTATTACTATTATTATTATTATTATTATTATTACTATTATTATTATTATTATTATTATTGTTATTATTATTATTGTTATTCTTATTATTATTCTTATTGTTATTATTGTTATTATTATTATTATTCTTATTGTTATTATTGTTATTCTTGTTATTATTATTGTTATTCTTATTGTTATTGTTATTGTTATTATTATTGTTATTCTTATTATTATTCTTATTATTATTATTATTCTTATTGTTATTCTTATTATTATTATTATTATTATTATTATTATTATTATTATTATTATTATTATTATTATTATTATTATTATTATTGTTATTGTTATTGTTATTGTTATTATTATTGTTATTATTATTATTATTATTATTATTATTGTTATTGTTGTTGTTATTATTATTATTATTATTATTATTATTATTATTGTTATTGTTATTATTATTATTATTATTATTATTGTTATTGTTATTGTTATTATTATTGTTATTGTTATTATTATTATTATTATTATTATTATTGTTATTATTATTATTATTATTATTAATTTTTTTTCATATTTTATTTTTTTATTTTATTTTATTTAATATTTATTTATTTATAAATATTGCCAAAAATATTTATTTCATTTTTTTTCTACATAATTTTATGTCATCATTTTTATTATTACTTAAAATTAATTGTGTTTTTTTATGCTTCCTTTAAATTATTAGAATGTTAGATAATGATTAGTATTTGATTAAATTAATTATTAAAAAATAATAAATAGTAATGATTAATCAATGATATAAATGATTGAAACAATTAATGAGGTGTGGATGTGATGTCTTTCCACAAATTTGACTAGTGGAAAGACCACAATCACCCCTTTTCACTAAAAATAAATAAATCACCCCTAATTCCTAATTATTTTGTAATTCCCCCTTTTTTGCTAAATACTTTGCTTGACAACACCACTTCTCTAAAAAGCCTTGTCGGTGGCAGCCCAATGGTGGTGGTGTGTAGGAAGTGCTCTGATGGTACTTTTAGACGAGAAAAGTTGAAGAAAGAGGAGGAGATCGATAAAGGTGGTTTTTAGTTTGGGTGTTAGGCTTTTTACGGATTTGGCTCTGATACCATAATAAAAAAAATAAAAGAGCTTGAAAAACACTTTGTATTGATAATTGTTGTCCTTATAAATGAGAGTCATAGTCTCTATTTATATACTACTCAAACAACTACTCTATAACAAACTTTCAAATATAAAATTTAAATTTATAACAAATTTCTAACAAACTAATAACCTCTAATGGCGCCCCTCAAGGTAAGCATGTAATGCTTCACCTCAAATTACAAATAAAATACTTCCAAAATCTCAAGTAATCAATATCCTTCACAAACTTACTCAAAACAACATTCCTCCAACATTAACCTCTTGTTCATGGTCAATTAGCAGCAATAAAATGGAGAGAGAGTAGATGTGTACAATTCCCCAATCAAACACATAATAAACAGAAAGTATTGCCCAATCAAACACATAATAAACAGAAAGTAAGTCTGTAAAAATTTGAGAAAATGAGATGAGAAAGTAAATGAGATAAAGTGTTGATAAACAACGATGTTAAAATGATAGGAGGGGATGTCCATCATGGGGAGAGGTAGGGTGGTGGTGGACTTAAAGCAACTAAATAAAACTAAAAGAGAAAGGGATTTTCAGATGAGGGGACACCATCAATGATACGACGGAGCCAGCGACGGTGACCCAAGAGATTCAATTCGCTGTAGAAAAGATGATATTTGTTTTTGGTGTTTTAGAAGGAAAGTAGAGACAAATGAAGAAGGTTGAGAGATGGGTGATTTTTGTGTTTCGTTAAGAGGTAACCTACTCTGATACCATCACAAAAACCAAGAGAGAAACGAAATCTTGTTGTATTGAGCATTGATATGACTTACAAAATGAGCAATCAACCTATATTTATACTACTAATTTCTAACAAATTCATATTTTACTACCAAAACTTAACAAACTAAATTTTGAATTTTAAGCTCCAATAGAGAGAGAGAGACTGTTTCGTGGGAGAATGGAAGGCAATGATATACATGTTAAGGAAAAAGACAATAAAATAGATTAAGTAAAGGGATAGGAAAACCAAAATAGTATATTAAAAGAGATAAAAGAAATAATGTGAAGATGTGTTATAGATATAAAGAAAGAAAAAAAATAGTAAAGAAGAGAAAAAAGTGTATTTTGGCAAGAAAAAAATGAAGAAAAAAGAAGGGAAGAAATGAGATATGGCATACAATTGCATGCATTGGGGAAAAAAATAAGTTGGAAGAGAGGTTGATGGTCACAAGATAATGGAAGAAAATTAAACAAATAAATAAGTGAGAGGTATGAAAGACATTCATGTTGGAATTAGTGAGGAATTGTTTGAGGGGGAGTTTAGGAAGGTAATGACTTCCATGGTATGGAAAAAGGAAATGAGCTTGAAAGAATAATTTAGTCCTCCCATGACGTTCAGGTCATCAAATATATATAATTTAGTTTTGGCACTTAATTATTGGTTATTTGGTGTAAGTATTAAATTAGAAACATTTTATGTTTAGGAACTAAAATGTAATTTGACCCAAAAGGTATCAAATCACCAAGAGGTACCTAGAACTTTCTAAATAAGAGTTCTCCTCCTTCATTTGAGAACTTGACATTCTGTTTTCTCGCAAAGAGAAAATCAGAAATGTTTCTCTCTCTCTGTTTTCATTCGATCGGATTATTTCCGATGTGGTTTTCGGGGGTGAAACTCCATTCGATTCTCGACGTGTAAACGCCTGTGGAATCGGAATACTCTCAACGTGGTTTCAGTTCACTTCCGCTGTAACTAAAACAGATTTCTAGGTTTGTCAAATTTCCGTTTAATTTCCGCATTAATTATTAGTTAATTAATATGATATAATATGTGTTATTACATAAAACTTTCATTGGTATCAGAGCTAAAATTGATTTAGACGTATAGAAAAATATTTCACATGTTGAGAGTGATAGTGGTAATTTTTCTGGAGTTTTTCGGATTGTAAAAAATGCGTAAATTCATTCGTAAAGTTTAGAAAACGATGAATCTGAAAAATAAAAGTCAGAATTTGGTAATTTTGACCACATCATTGAACTCAGAGGACCGAAAACATAAAGAATATTAAATTTTCAAGTTCGGAAGAGTGTCAAAAGGCGGCGCGTGTACAACATGTGCCACCACTGACTGGCCACTCGACTAGGCGTCGCGTCGCGTCTCTTCAGTCAAGCAAACGACCAAACGCGCCTGTTGTTTGTCGAAACTGCGCGACGTTTCGCATGTAACCCCCAACCGTTTCTCGTTTGAACAAAACGACACGTCGTTTCAGTGTTAACTGCCGAACCGTTGGCAGTTGAACCAAAATGACATGTCGTTTCAAAAGGAAACGGTCAGTCGTCTGAACTACCTTACCCGTCCGACTCGACCCGACCCGACCCAGACCTGTGCCTTCTACCCGCTTCCTCTACCCGTCTCTCAGCCAATTAGAAAGCGACGCGTGTCACGAGTCACTGTCCAAGAGTGGTCCACGGCCACGCTCAGAGAAGAGTAACCTCACCCACTCACGGTGGCGCGTGTGGCGCATGTAGGCTGTTTTGGTGGCCAAATTTTCCCATCTTTTTGACATATCTAATATTTGGAATATTTTGGAATTTTTGATATATTTTTTGTAAATAATTGATGGCCAAAAGTATTTATTCTATTTAAATTCAATTAAAATTTAGCATTTTAATTAGTTTAAATAATTAAATCATTCAGAATAAATTCCCAAAAATTACAATAAGTCTGTAATGTATTTTAGGAATTTATTGTGCAATTTGTTTGTATTGACATTGTTCCATATTTGTTATACAAAATGGAGGTTATTGAATTAATCGCAAAAGAAGTCAACGATGTTCACGAGATCAAATTTCTAAATTCTCCCGAAGAAAGCCTGAAACAAAAATGATTTCCACCTTTTGTCCAAGATGACATAGTTGGTGTTATTGATCAATTTTATAAAATCAATTGTGACATCCAGAAATTGGTATGGAAAAGGGGTTTTCTGTCAGGAAATGATCAAAGTAAGATGTTGGTAATTGCAAAGTGTATTTTTCGTTAAAAACACTTTACTAAGTTTTGGTTTGGAGGGATTCCGGAATATGTGGAGAATGTGTACCGAGTACTTGGAAGTGACCCAACGAAATACACATATATGGATCATTGCTTGATTTTTGTGACAAGTATGGCAAGAAAAGGAGCGAGATTTAGTGAAAGTCCTAAGTTTATGAAACTTAGAAGTAATTGCTATATAAGCCAGCCGTGTCTTGAAAGAAAAGATTATTGGGAATATTATTTGCACGATATCTTTTGGGATAGATTTACCCAGTCCATGCCTACTTCCTATAGAAAAATTAATGTGATTAATTTAGAGAGTGAGGATGAGGTTATCTAGAGGTAAATAAATGGGTCTTGTGTTACAATAGTGTTCTTGTAATAATGGGTTATTAAATTGGGTGTTTTTGAGTTGTAATAAATTTATATAAGTTATAATTTTATTAAATTATGATAATTATGTTTGTGTGACTAATTATTATTAGTTATATGATTTTTTAAGATTGTTTCCCTAGTTAAATCATATTCTTTATAACTATTGAAATTAGTGGTTTTGTTTGTTATAAAGTCAAATTTATTATTTATGATTAATTTTTTGTTAGATTAATATTTTGGCAACATAAATCTGTGGCACTTTAAGATGTGGTTTTAATGCTCGTTTTATGCTAATTTATTGATTTGATGAGACAAGAACAGTAAATAATAAAAGAGTAAATTAGTATTGCTCAAATAGAAACTTATAGTTGCATATTTTGCTTTTCCATAGAATTATAACATAATGACTGCATCAAAGGAAATCGTTTCCGAATTGAACAAGGATTTGAAATTGGCTGGAGAGAACTACGAAGTTTGGCCATGAAAATTCAGTATATCTTGGAGGAGCAAGACGTCCTTGGTCCCTCATTAGACACTATGGATGTTCCTCCACCGGGGAATGAACTAAATGATGTGAGGGCACTAGAGACCTATCAATTGTGGAAAAAGAAGAGTTCTTCTGCAAGGATCATCATACTTAGAGCTATGGATGATGATCTTACTAAGCAATTTCGTAAGTATGAGAATACTAAGGAATTGTGGGATGCTCTGGAAGAAAAGTTTGGTGGAATAAGTTTAACCAAATTGCGTTCCTTAACCATTAAGTTTGACACTTACAAGAAGAAGCCTGATCATACTATGAACAGCCCGAATCTTCTACTCCTCACTAAAAACATGACCACAATCATGCAGCTCTGAGATCATATTATGATCAGGATTCTTCTACCAAATGGGTGTGAGTATATGAAGCTTCATCCCATTCATTCTCTTGAAATTAGACTGTTTGATGATGCGGTGCGTCACCTTGAACTTGAGGAAGATCGCTTGGCCGCATTGAATATGAGGTCAGAAGTGAACTTTGTGAGTTCAGGTCCATCTAAATGATCTAAGAAGAGGAAGAATAAGAAGAAGTCTTCCAAAGAGAAAGTAGAGAAGAAAGCTCTCCAAGTGAATGTTAATGTTCCAAAAAAGAAGGGAAAGAGAAAGCTCAACCTTGAGAAGGTTTGATGCTACAACTATCGAAACAAAGAGCATTTTGTAAGGGATTGCAATTGCCAAAGGCTAAGGTACATGATTCATCATTAAGTATGATTGTGTTTATGTATCTAGTAATGTTTTCTTCTAACTCAATTTGGGTAATTGATTCAGGAGCAACCGACCATGTAACAAGGGACCGAGAGTCCTTATTGGAATTCCATCAAGTTTTTAGAGTAACAAAATGGATTTACGTGGGCAACAATACTAGAGAGGAAGTTCTTGGAATTGGCACGTGTAAGCTGGTTCTAGATAATGGGAGATCACTCTTACTAGAAGACGTCCTCTATGCTCCTGGAATTCGACAGAATTTAATCTCTGTAATAGCATTAATGGAACTTGGGTTTAGAATGTGTCTTGTGGATAATAAGTTTGAACTTTACATGAACAATGTGTATTATGGTTGTGGTTATTTGTCTAATGGTTTTATTGTATTAATTTCTAATTATAACAATGTTAGTTTTCCCTATGTTGCATCTACTTCTAATTCGCTAGAAGTTGATTCTAAGTTGTGGCATGGGAGACTTAGTCACATTGGCAAGAATCGATTAGAAAGATTAGCCAAAACAGGATTGTTAGGTAATCTTAAGAGTGTAGAATTACCTAACTGTGAACACTGTTTAAAAGGAAAATTGACTAGGAAACCATTTGGCAAAGCAACTAGAGCTACATTTCCATTACAATTTATTCATTCTAATATATGTGGTCCAATGAATGTACGGGCTTGACATGGGGCTTATTATTTCATCACATTTATAGACGACTATACTAGGTATGGTTTTGTCTATTTAATCTCACATAAATCTGATGCATTAGAATGTTTTAGGAAATTTATGAATCTATTTGAAAATCAATTAGAAAAAAAGATCAAAGCTTTAAGAACCGATAGAGGAAGAGAATACCTTTCGGAAGAGTTTAATGTTTTGTGTGATGAAAAGGGGATTGAACATTAGTTGATGATGCCGAGAACACCGCAACAAAATGGGGTTCTGGAACGCCGAAAGCAAACTCTCCTTGAGATGGTAAGATCGAGGATGGCTGAAGCATAATTGCCAATCTCTTTTTGGGGAGATGCGCTTTTAAGTGCTACTTATGTTCTCAATCGGGTTCCCTCTAAGTCTATCTCTATGACGCCATATGAGTTATGGACAAATCGTAAGCCTGATTTGAGCTATTTACAACCTTGGGGTTGTACTGCATACGTGCATATGACTTCTAGCAAATTCGGTAAGCTAGGGCAAAGAGGAAGAAAGTGTATCTTCATTCAGTATCCTGAAGTCACAAAAGGATATGTTCTTATAGGGGCGGATGATAATAGCCAAATTAGTGAATTTTAATCACGTGATGTTACATTTATTGAGACTGATTTTCTGAAATTTGGTGAAGTGGGATTCGATTTCACTTTATTCGAGACCAATGAATCAGAAATACCTGAATCTCTTATTCTGGTGGGAGAAATGAAGGTAACTTTGTTAATCCTTCACGAGATACGAATTATAGTGATCCAGGACTCGATTTGAGTAGGAGTAAAATTCAAAATTCTAGCGAGAATATGGATGTTGATCCCAGTGGGAGCGGTTCAAGTGACAACATGGATATTGATCCTAGTGGGAGTCACGAGAATATGGATATTGATTTTAGTCAAATCCTGAATCTTAATGAATATAGAAGATATGTTTATCAAGAAGTTGACCCACTAAGAAGATCAGAAAGGAAGAAGCTTCCACCACGTCGCTATGCTATGAATAGTGAAACCAATATGAGTCAAGTCTTTTCTATCTTAGCTCAAGTTGATGATATACCTGTTACTTTGGATGACATTATGAATTCTCCAATGAAAGATGAATGGATTAAAGCAATGGAAAGTGAGATGAATTCCATCAGGAAGAATCGAGTTTGGAAAATTGTGGATCTTCCTTAAGGTAGAAATCCTATTGGAAATAAGTGGGTTCATACTATAAAAAGTAATGCCAAAGGTAAACCTATTCAGACTAAGAGTTGTTTAGTAGCTCACGCAACAAGAGGGAATTGTTTACACCGAAATTTTTTCTCCTGTTGTACGTTTTACGTCTATTAGAATGATTCTGGCTTTAGTGGCTGGCTTGGATTTAGAATTACATCAAATGGATGTAAAGACTGTGTTCCTCAATGGTGAGTTAGAGGAATAAATCTATATGGTTCAACCAGAAGGTTTCATTGTTCAAAGGAGTGAAAACAAGGTTTGTAAATTGATGAAATCACTTTATGGACTCAAGCAGTCTTTAAGACAGCGGTACTTTAAGTTCCACAAATCAATTGTCTCTTTTAAATTCAAGGTCATTGATGAGGACACGTGTGTCTAAATTAAGCGTGGACATGGAAACAAATTTGTCATTCTGACTTTATACGTAGACGATATATTGTTGGCAAGTAATGACATTTCTTTTCTTAATGAGGTTAAGACTTGGTTTCTTCTATTTTTAAAATGAAAGATTTAGGGGAAGCTCATTATATTCTTTGGATTAAGATCACAAGAGATCAGTCCAAGAATGTGTTGACTCTCTCACAAGTGACGTACATCAACAAGGTTCTTGAACGTTTCCATATGAGTAATTATAGACCTATTTCAACCCCGATCGCACAAGGTGATTATGTTGATGCTAGTATGGAACTGAAGAGTTTATGGGAAGTAGAGAAAATGAGAAAAGTTCCTTATAAGAGTGCTATATGTAGTATTATGTATGCTATGCTATGCACGAGGCATGATATTGCATTTGCGCTTGGATTGGTAAGTAGATATCAATCTAATCCGGGTCTTAAACATTGGGAAGCAGTTAAAAGGATCCTGAGATATCTGAGGGGAACATCAAATTATGCATTATGTTATTAAGGAATGGTCTTGTAGTTACGTGGTTACATGGATGCAGATCATGGAAAAGATAAAGACGATAGAAAGTCTACGTCTGTTATCTGTTCGCGCTCAGCAGTGGGGCGATTTCTTGGTGTTGCAAGAAACAGACATGTGTTGCTTTATCGACGATCGAAGCTAGGTATGTAGCATCTTGTGTAGCGACACAAGAAGTTGTTTGGCTGAAACGCTTGCTAAACCATTTGGATTTAGTATCAATGGATAAAGCAGTAAAGATCTTTTTTGATAGCAATGCATCGATAGCTTATTCCAAGAATCGAAAGTATCACGGAAAGAGTAAGCACATCGATATCAAGTATCATTTTCTGAAAGACAAACTTGCACAAGGAGAAATAAGTTTAGTTCATGTTCCTTCGAAGGACATGATAGCTGATTCATTGACCAAACCAATAGCACTTGAGATTTATGGACAACATGTATGTGCTATGGGATTGCGTGAATTATAGTTGTAATGTAATTTTTTGAATAATGATGTCCATATCTTTGTGAGTAGAATGCCAAGATTAGGTAGTTATTGGGAAATCATATTTTTAATACGTCACTTTTAGTTCAAGTGAATTTTTAAATTAGAATTCATAAATGCAAATACTATAGAAAGAGTAGTATTTAAGTTCTTTCTAAAACCAGAGGTGTAGTCCTGTAAAAGGCTAATTGTGGACTAAGGGAGGGTGTTAAGTACACTGAAGACCGAAGCTTCTGTGTGATGTAAAGTTAAACATGCGTTCATTAGTTGAAAATACATCACAGTACTATTGAGTATAGTATGTTAATCGACCATGGGATAGAAAAGTTTGAATTGAAATTGATCTCAATTTTCCTTATGTGAGACCCAGTAGCAATCAAGTGGATTTCTACATGTACCCTTCTTACTTGGATATTACTGTGAAGCATATGCCATGGTATTTGATTTGATAAGATGTACAAATAGGCTGCACTAGCAATGAGTGGTCATGAGTTAACTTTTTGGTTAAAGGCATATGGTGGATCATTAATAAATAAGGAAGATTATTTTCAAAGGTATCACTCGAGTTCATAAGATATGGATCCGAATTACAATTTCGTGGGCAAAATTGGATTTAGTCTTATGATAAGTTTTCGTGAGATCAAAGAAAGTCGAAAGTAGTGATATTAGGAATGTAATCTAGGGGACAAATCACATTTAGCCGAAAATAGAAAATGGTGAATGTTTTTCTATTATACTTGAGCTGCTTAACTTCCAGAAGCTCATTTCGTTGAGGGTCGCGCACCTGCGCCACATCGAAACGGAAATAGATGATCCCTTATATTGAGAGATTTAGAAAACCTCGCAATCGTCATGTGCGAGTGGGGGATGAAAGAATAATTTAGTCTGCCCATGACGTTCGGGTCGTCAAATATATATAATTAAGTTTCGGCACTTAATTATTGGTTATTTGGTGTAAGGATTAAATTAGAAATATTTTATGTTTAAGGACTAAAATGTAATTTGACCCAAAAGGTATCAAATCACCAAGAGGTACCTAGAACTTTATAAATAAGAGTTCTCTTCCCTCATTTCAGAACTTGACATTCTGTTTTCTCGCAGAGAGAAAATCAGAAATGTTTCTCTCTCAGTTTTCGGT
>CANYCX011731126.1:0-12248 GCA_948193385.1 Breynia disticha f. nivosa | reverse complement strand
TTTACTAAGAAATATCTCAGTATCTATACTTAGGCATTCAAAGGGGTATCTTTTATTCCTTTTAATAACAGAAAATCAAAATATAAAATAGAGAAAATTTTGACTTTCCGCTGTCTGTATCTGTGTATCCTATGAAATACTAGACGAAAAGTAATGATCTGTGAAAGGGTATAATGAAATTCTTTGATTGGCGCTAAAAAAAAGAAACTTTCAGCCTTGTTGACTTTGCTTCTAGGTGATGTCTTTTTGTTGTTGCTCGACTTTTCCTTTCACAGAATTGGTGTTTCCTTTTCAGTAATTGATGATCTTTTGACAGCAATGGTTTCTTGTTTCTTCGTATATTGAAGAATCGCCATCTCTTTAACTTTTTCTTCAACAGATTCTTCTGGTTTTAGTGGACTCTGAACCATGTTGGTGGATGACTGAACATCATGTTTACTTGATTGGCTCACTCCCATGGTTGTTGACAAGGCGTCAAATTTAGCCGAAAGAGCAGCTTGTCCTTCCAATAACTTTTGAAGCATTTCGATAATTTCAGCCAACTGATTAGTTGTAAACCCCATGACAATTGGCTCTGATACCAAAATGTTACAGTCTAGATTCCTAGAATATAGTCATGAGGGTTTTTGGTGATAAAGGTTTAGAGCTCAGAGTGGAGCTACACCTACCCTGGAGCTTAGTATGGAGAGCTACGCTTATTCGGACGCTCGAGAGAGAGAGTTGTCTATCTTTGTTTGGTTTAATTCTTTGATTGATTATTAATGAGGCAAAACTGCCTATAAATAGTACATAAAGACCATTATTTCTTAAACTTCTAAAAAGACCAAAACTCTTATGAATTCAAATCTCAAACTATCCTACTCAATCTAAACTACTCAAATAATAAACTAAACAAATTTAAACTAATCCTAACCATGAAGATAAGATAAGAATTACTTTTCTTTCGTCTTCTTTTGTAATAGATATAGTCCATAACACTTCAATTCTAGGGACTATTTACTAAAAGAATTAATAAAATAAAAAATTATCAATTTAAGGTAAACCAAAAAAATAATTTTAAAAAAAGAATAAAAATAAAAATATTTCTCAAATAGGAATTTTTTTAATACAATTCTTTTCCACTAGCTATACTAGTGGAATATTACTAATATACATATCAACTGTATACTCCTTAACAAATCACAAAATATTGACTAAAGTATATAATCATTACTTCAATCATTATTTAAATTATAACATCTCAATTATTACATTATATATAATCATTTATCTCACCATTTTTTCAATTATTATCTTTAATAATTAAAATACAAAATTTATAAATAAATTAAATAAAAACCTAATAATTTGTATTTCATTTAACAATAAATAATAATAATAATAATAAGTGAATAAATAAATAAATAGTATGATAAAAAATAATACTATTAGAAAGTTGAGAATAAATTAATTTGTTAGAAAAATACAATTAATCATCCATAATTATATTATTGCATTTATTTTTTAAATTTATCATTCAAATATTTTTATTAAATAATACATTAAAAGTATTTCAATAAAATAATATATTATAATTTTTTATTTATATTTTCATTAAAATAAGAAACTATATATGACCCAATTTTTAATTTTTTTTTTACAATTTTTACTATATATTTTAATTTTTCATTTATATTTTCACAAAAATAGGAAATTATGTATCATCCAATTTTAATTTTTTTACAATTTTTTACTATATATTACAATTTTTCATTTATATTTTTTTATTTATCTACTATTATTTTTCTTATCAAATAACATACTTCATATTAAAAAATAACATATTAAAACTATTTAATGAAAATAACACTATGTACATAATTAATTTTCAACCAACTTAACATTAATAATATTTTAACAAAATAAAAGTTTCTATCACAGAATTAATTTTCAAAACAAAAAAAAACATAAATAATATAAATATATACTTTATTGCTCGTAGCAATTGTTTCTATAATCAAACAAAATTTAAACTAAACATTATCATATCAATTAAAATAATTTTGCATAACAACAAAAATATTATAAATTTAATTATTTTTTATTAATTAATTAATTTTCTATCACATAAATACCATATATTTATTTTATTTTAAAACACATAAACAAAAAAATAATATTAATATCAACTAAAGTTACAAGCATGCTTGGCATGCAAGTGGATGGAAGCCCACGTGAATTTGCAACCACTGCAACCAAGCAGCTGATAGCCCACGTGGGGCTGCTAGTATACATACGGTGTATTCTTCCCTCTATACAGGTGGAATATGTTGTATTCAACGTATTTTGCCTGTTTAAAGGACGGAATATACAAAAAAATTCGTATTCTGTCATTTATACAGGCAAAATATATTGAAAATAACATTTTTTGTTTGTATATAGGAAGAAAAAGTTAGTTTTCACCCCTTTTTAGGAATTAAGTTTAAAAAGACACTGATTGATAATTTTTTTTATTTTATTCATTAATTTGGTAAATTGTCCCTTCAATTCTTTCTACTGGAAATTGGAATTAGAATTAGGACATATACTTTTCTTATGCATCTAATTACTTAATTATTGGAATCTTTGTGTATCAGGTCAATATTATATTCACTACACATGGTAGCAATTCCCTGCTTATGCCAAACTGCTACTTCCATTTGATGTAAAGTATCATTCAGGAAAGTAATAAGAGAATTTCTGGCCTGCGAGTTGGATTAGGCACAAGTTTATGAAATATGACCTTAAGAATCAATCTTTCCAGCTTATAGTAAGCATTACATGTATGGTACTTAGGTTGTATGTATCTGCACTATTTAAGAGAATAGTATAGGAAAATATTATTGTCAACATGATGTATGGGATGGACCCAAAACATGATATTTCGGTTGTTTACTATTTTTAAAATACTATCTTTCTATATATATCATCTTAGAAAACAAATGCCAACAATGTCATCTCTAATGACTTTCTTCCCTATATTACCACATTATATATAGATCACATCTAACAAGATTCTCCACAAAATTTTTTCAATTAAAAAATATTTCAAATTCAAAGAAGTTCAAAGATCAATTCTTGCTGTCTCCATTTAAATATATATTTTTTACAATTTTCCACAAGTTGTCACCTTGTGGTAGACAAAATATTGTTGACAACAAGTTGACAAAATGTTAAACAAAAAATAAAAAAAAAACAAATAGTCAAATCCTAATTCCCAAATCAATAACAGGTATTATCGTCAAATTTTCTTACATTTTTTCTATGAGTTGCCATCTTGTGATCAACTTGTAGTTGACAAAAATAAAGTTGACAACAAGATGACAAAATGTTAAGGCCAATTCTTGAAGTCCCAAAAAATAAAACGGTTATGCCCAAAATTTTATGCTCCTGATTCTAACTGCATGTCATGCCTCTTGCTTTAGAAAATTCAGCATTTTCTGAATGTTAACATAAATTAAAAAAAAAGCTAGTCATGCAAAAAAGACTTACTGTTTCTCAAGTTTCATTGGGTGAAAAACACAAGTGTTATAACATCTAGATAAAAAAATATATAATATTGCAAGATAAATGGAAATACAATCAAATATCTTCATGTTCTTGATGAGGTATGAAGTTTGATGTATTGTGCTTTGAGAAAGGAGTCTTTTTCAAAGAAGGAAAGATAATCAAATTATGGATTATATGCTTTCATCAACTCAGTGATGCACTCATTTATAGAAAGAAGTTCATCACATAGCCTCCTGTTTTTCATCGAAAACACATAAACAAAGTCAAGACTGATAACTCAATACACACATGTAAACAGTTGACCAACTATAGTCTTTCAATTTTAGCATCAAAACCTTATCTTCTACATATGCTTAAGAATTAATGCACAAGCTTATGAAAATTCAAATCACAAAAACAAACATTGAAGAAGAAAAAAAACATTCCAAAAAAACTACGCAGAGAAACTCTTGCATGTTCTAGCTTGCCAATGATTGAAGCGACAACTTTGGTAGCATCGGCAAAGATTGAATCTGTGTCAACTTAATCAAGGTTAACGTTGGTAGAGATATATATATATATATATTTATCTTTCTTACCTCTTGAGTTAATCTCAGGATGAAATAATACTACTTTGAACCTTACGAGATTGGCTTACTAGCAAAATCTAACATTTTTAATCGGTCATGCTCGGAGGCCGCAAGAGAGGTAGTGCCCGTGGAAAGATTGGTTGTGGCAGAAATTTGAGAGAACTTCTGTCCAGATTTAAGAGATGAAGCGCATGAGGTGTAAGGAGATAGGGAAAAATAGGTGAATTGCCAAAAAAGGCTGAAGTATAGCCTATATATATGGATGACATTCCTGGCAATAATTTGAAAACAATGTTATTAAAATGATATCTTTTTTTAAACTGTCAAAAGAGGAAAAAAATGTTTTAAGGTGACAGTCCATGTACTTTGTTCTGATATTTTCGATCAAATGTCAATAATAACATAATTAAAATTTTAGATTTCTTATTTTCGTTATCATAATAGTTGTGCCACGTATGCCCAGCTATTTTGAAACTGTTTCCTTAAATATCAGACATTGTAAAAATAATATTACATAAGTGTCTTATTTTTCAACATTAAGCGTGTGACTCAAATGGTAGAGTACTTATTTATTTTGTATAAGATGAAGGGTTCAAAACTCAACTATGTACATTATCTTTATTTTTTTTTGTCAACTTTTGGTCAACCTATTATTCACTAATGTATATTTATTCCATAATATTTTTCACATATGATGAATAAAATACAAGAATTATTTCTCTGCATTTCCATAATCATACATCTATTTATAGTTATCTTTTGGTCAACTTTTTCCCAAACTTAGATTTTGATAATAAGTTAACAAAAAATCGAACTGCCAATTTTTCATTATTGTTTTAGTGTTTGTACAATTTAAACATTTGTCAACTTATTGTCAATTTTTATAACTAATTAAAAAAGAGCATAAAAAATAAAGAATGACAAAATGGACAAAAAGTTGACAAACAATCAAAAACATTGTCATTTTTCAACAACATATATATTAAAAAAGTTGAAAAGAAATGAATAACAAATTAAAAAAACATAATGACAATAAAATAACATAAGGTTGACAAAAATATAAATAGTAAAAAACCTTAATTTCTAAAAGGATTTACCTAATCACATGACTTACCACTGCAACTCATTTTCCACAAGTTGCTAAACTTTGTTGAAGCAAAAAAAATAGTCCTCAACAATAAAAAAAACTCCAACTCATGTGAAGATATGGTTTTCGTATCCAAATGAAACACAGACTTGAGAAACCTTGTAGGCATGAGCAAATCCTTGCGAGAATCTTTCAGGATTAAATTCATGTGCATCATTTCCCTTATTTTAGGATTCACGTACAATAGTAAGATTGGAATGTGTATCACCACGCCTTTTCGAATCAAGTTGTCGTTAAAACTAATGTCTTCATCTAAATCTCTCGGCTCTCACAATAAGAACTCCTAGTCGATAAAGATGAAGTGTTTCCTGAATCATCATTGACATCTGCCATGTTCCATACCATATGAAAAACAAAGAAGTTAAGATAAAATCAACACGAAACATATTAAGATATTATATGCAGTGAACTAACAATTTTCATCTTTTGAATTCAATTGAGTATGATGGTTCAATGTGATGCTTGGAGATTAGAGAATGGAGGGATTTATAAGCATGATGCGTGTTTATGATATAATTGATAAAAATAGCAAATGTTTCAAAAAGATGACATTGAAGAAAAATGTTTATCTAGCTTGTAAAATAAGAAATGGAGGCCTTTTAATGTGGTAACCCATGTACTTTGTTTGATATTTCCAGTTAATAACACTTATGACATCTTTTTATACACTATATACATAAATCTCCTCATGTGTTTATTTTTCTGATATGACATATTAAATACACATACAAACAAAATAACGTCTTTTATTATTCAAAAAATCTGTCATATGTTCAAATTTAATTTTGTAACAATTATTCAAATTTAAAATTTATTTTCATAATCAATCCTACAATCAAGGAATCAATTAACATCAAATGATAACGTTCAAATACAAAATAATTCTATAATTCAAATCCTACTATGTTATTCTATCAATCAAACCACAAAAATTCAAAAAATCTAGTTTCTTTGCAGAATTCAAGAAAAAACATAGGGAAAGAACAAATCAATAAGAAAAAACAAAGAACGCATGAAGAAGCATTGTTTTTGGGATAATCGCAAAGCAGAAATACATCAACAAAAGAATATCATTATTAATCAACACCAGAAAAATAAACAGAGACATAATTTCTCTGAACATCAACAAATAAAATAATAATATACAATACTGTAAATTAGCATTTAATGAATGAAAAAAATTATATGTCTTTTTTATTTTTTATTAAATGAATTAAATATAATCCTATATTTCTACATAAACCTATTAATAAAAAAATTGCCAAAATTAAAAAATAACAATAAGAATTTTAGTACATTTTTTAAATCTGAATATAAATAAGGCACTCTAAGACTCATATAAATATGAAAGTATACTTATATATATTTTATCTTCATTTTGTTATTGCAAAAATTTTTTAACTAGCAAACATAAAAACTATTTTTAATTAAAATAAGTATTAGACACAAACAGATACATTTTCGACATATCATAAAAACATGAAAAAAATTATTTTTTAGTTTAAAATATATTGTAACCTAAAAAATAAATAAGAACCAATAAAGATACATTTAAAAAATGCACAAAATTAATCAAAAATTTAGTTTTGAATTTTTTATTCAACAATTTTTTAACATAAATATATAATATTAACCCAACATAGACTCATTTGAAATTTTAAAAGGACTAATTTTATTATTTATATTTAAAATTTTCATTATTTAAAAAAAGTCAACCATGAACATTTTAATAAAATCTAAAACTGAATACAAATAGACACATGTTTTGCAGGTTCAGCAATAAATGGATAATATCGAGGTATTGCTTCAGTTTGACGGTATACGGGATGATTTTGAAATTTTTCAAATTTATAATGTCAGCGGTATGAATATAGATTCATCTTGCATTTTCAACACATTATTCGAGATGATTAGTCTTAACTTTGGAATAAACACATCGGATATAGAAATATCAATAAAATTCAAGGTTCAGGATAATTTTTTATCAATTTTCATAAAAAAATTATATAAATCTTGAGTTTTATAAAAAGATTAAGCACAAGAAACAAAATTTCAAAACGTTTCTGCTTTGCATTACAACTTAAAATAAAAGGAAAGATCAACAACTTCATCAGTCCAGAGAAAAAAAAGAGGACACAAATGGACTACAATTATGAAGAAAGACTCACTAAACAACATATGAAGACAAAATTAAAATAAACAGAGATAAGTATTTTTACAAAAAAGAGTCTAATTGTATCAAAAAACCATACACATATCCTTAATAATATAAAAGTGCAATCTAACACAAGTTTCAAACATAAAACAGATAACAACAAAATCAAAACACATGTATACATGATTATAAAAATTAAATAAATTATCAATATAAATTTAAATAGACACATAAAAGTTTACTAAATGAGTCTAAATGTATGCAAGACACATTTCTTGATTTTCAAATTTTTTGAAATTCTGTAAAATTTTGTTGTTGATTTTTTGAAAAGTGAGATTATGAAAACGTGTGATAGACTGATCCATGTCAGAGATTATGAGAGAAGTAAAGAGATTACCCATCTCGAAAGAGAGAGAATATCATCGGGCGTCTTGATCAATAAATTGACAAGTGTGTGGCCACACCAGATGAAATAATAAGTTCTGAGAAAGAATTAGTATACATAAGGATGATTTGATTCATGTCTTATACTAATTCTGATATTCGTGAGTAAATGCCTATGTAGGATTGCATAAGGTCACTAAATATCAACAACATTTTCATTCGGATTGGATTGTCAATATGACTTGCTAGAGTGCATATAATTGACTTTTAGGAAGTTTTAGTTCTTATTGCCAACTTTGAATGGACCTATAGGATCACACACGAAGAATTGACTGAAAGGGTATTTTTGATATTTCAAGGTAACAAATTTGGGATAATCAATTAGACAAATATGTGAACCTATATGGATAATTAAAAAGGTCGATTTCATAAATACCCCGCATTTATTATTTTGTAATTACTATTTCATTATTCAATTATTAATTTTTCTCTGTTATGTCTGCATTAATTGATCGGATAAATACACTTTCACAATATCTAGTCATAAACTATTGTGTAATTTATAAGCTTAATTAAATCCATGGATCGTGTTGTAAGGTACACGAGAAGGGGGTTGAATTGTGTATGTCCTAATTTTTGGCTTATTTTGCAAAATTTGATCAAATACTTGTGGAAATGAAAATAAGCAACAAAGGACAGAAGGAATTTATAGTAGTTCGGTACTTATTGGCCTGCCTGCACTATCTTAGTACCTCTACTGAGGATTTAAAATCATTTCACTGAGTGTCATTTTCTAGTTCAGTGAGAACTCTTTACACAATTATTTTTTAGGTAAGTGAGAACTCATTTTCTAGCTAAGTGAGAACTCTAACTCCATTTTCTAGCTAAGTGAGAACTCTTGTACAATCACTTTCTAGCTAAGTGAAAACTTTACAATTTCACTTTCAAGCTAAGTGATAACTTTACAATATACACAAGGTTTTACAAACTCTCTAAGTTGTAACAAGATGCACTCTTAAACACAATGATGTTTTTCTCTTAAGATTGATGGATTTGATCTTTGTAAATGTTTTCCATATGTTCTACTCTCATTTTTAAGCTCTTTGGAGGTCTTTATATTCTTCTTCAGCTTGTAGCCATTAGACATACAATTAAAGTCTTTATTCTCCTTTTTAAAACTAGTCGTTATGCTTTGTCATGCTCGTTAACATACGTTTATATCAACCTTAATGTACGTTATCTGCATTAACATACATTGCCTTTATCTGTAACGTACGTTACTTTTTTTCCTGGATTTTGTGTCAACATGTCACTTTGAGGCAGAATGATGATCGCGAACTTGACACTTCTTGGTGAAGCCTCAACATACGTTATTTGTACTCCTAACATATGTTAACCTGGAATTCTTCAATTTTGAGTTTCTTCATGAACAACGTAATTATTTCAGACATATCATATGTTAATTAAGAGCATATTTCATTTTTACCCATTAATTTATCTTTTCAATAATCTGCCCATTGATCAAGTCAACATGAAATCAACCTTTATCAATTTTATTATTTTGCATATTATCAAAATACAACGCGGATCTTAATGTTGATCAACATTAATCCAACACGTGTCGATCAAGCGAGAAATAATCCAAATTGGCAGTTTAGTGTGACAAATCAATGATGAGTATTAAGGCATGAATAAGTTATTAAAAGAGACTGAAAATAAAAAATCTTTTTAATCAATGTAATGCCAATTGAGTTTATGTGTGCCAACATATTACTTCAATAGTACTACTACAAATTTTCACATGATTAACGCATTCCACTTGGAATCATGAGCTAAAACTACTTATCTACACAAGAGAACTTTGTCTCTTTATTTTATGAGCTGAAACTATTCTATTGCCATGAATAGGAATTACTCATGTACAAAGAGAATTTTGTGATTTTATTTTATAAACATTTATAATCACACATAAGCACATGCATTATACTCTTGTACTTTGAGACAATATTGCAAGTTGCAAGAAAGTTTGCTACATACTAAGCCTTCACACAATCAAAGAAACAAAATAAGTAGAAAAGGTTGAAAAACAAGCTCTCACACGATCAACCTACAAAGTAAGTAGAAAAAACTTGAAAAAAATAAGCCCTCACATGATCAAGCTACAAAGTAGAAAAGCTTGAAATTCGAAACTCTCGCACTATTAAGCTAAAAAGTGAGTAGAAAAGCTTGAACAACCACACTCTCACACGATCAAGATACAAAGTGAGTAGAAAAGCTTAAAAAACTAAAATCTCGCATGATCAATCTACGAAGTGAGTAAGAAAGTGTGAACAGTAAGCTCTCACGTGATCAAACTACAGAGTATAAAATATTGAAAAGTCAAGTTCTCACTTGATCAAGCTACAAAGTGAGTAGGAAAACATGAAAAACCAAACTCAAACACTAAACTAAAAAGTGAATAGAAAATCTTGAAAGACCAAACTCTCACACGATTAAGCTATAAAGAGTAGATGTGAGACTCATTTTTCAAATCATTATTTTTCGATAATAACAATTCGAATAAGAAGAAGAGATTAAATATAATACATACATTTCATAAATCTAGACCCAAAATGATATACAACCAAAACGTACTTTAGCGAAAGCTGTAATATAGTTTGAAAATAAATTCAAACTCATATGCATGTATATACAAATATGTACAAAACTCAAAATCCAAAATAACAAAATCTGGCGCCAAGATCTCTTTATTGCTCAGCTAGTCGACCACTACAGTCTCCAAGTCTGGCAGCTATCTACGATCTGCACATTATAAAAAACAAACGCACAATGGGTGAGTATTTTCATACTCAGTAATTGCTTTTACACACTTATCAAAGTAGTTAATGCATAAGTAATCGTTATTTATTACGATTTAAATACGTTATGCAATGGGGTACACTTCCCTATTTAACTCATATTCCAAATATGTTCTAAATTGTTGTTTAATTCAATGTTTAGAATGTTTTCCAGGAGGCACAGTCATGCCGTATAGAGCACGAGGTCGTGCTCATCCACTTTTTCCAGAATACTCAAACACAGTTTAAGGTGCCAAATTGATCTATAGAACGATGGCGTGCTAATCAGCACAGGGGTCGTGCTGACTCTCGAAAATGTATAATTCACAACTAAATTTCACAGCAACACAGCAGCAAACATGTTCACAAGATTTTTTTAGTTACCATTTTATTTCAATTACCATATCTACAATGTATTCACTTCAAAATAACATTTTATCAATCATATTTGCTTATACATAACCATACTACACATGCTTGCCCAACTTGCCAAACCATAGCACAAATATGCTTTCAAAATCACCAATGACCATATCGCCCACACAACAATAATTATCATCAAACTCATCAAGAAATCTCATTCCACGGCATTAGACTAATATGAATGCAATATGGAATGATAGTGTAATGTTAATGCAATCACACGATATGTCTTGGGGTATTTCTTTTCTTTTTCTTTACTTTTTCCTCAGACCCAGTCTGACATCGAGATCTCTCTCAAAATTGTCCTTAGCACACAACTTAAGATAGCACATAGTTAGTAAAATTAGCACACAGCTCGTAAGGGTAGCACACAGCTTATCCGGATAGCACACAGCTCGTGTCACACAATGCTTATGCAACACATGAATATCTCATATGCATTCATAAGATCAATCTCAAATCAACTCATGTTATGCATAATCATATCATATAGCACATAGCTCATAACATATCACTTATGAACATAATTGGCAATAGCCATCAATTTAATAATGCATAGCATCATTAAATCATCACTTTCAATTCATGCCTTTCACATAATTTATAGTTCAAATACACATAGCAATATGAACAATCAAAGGCATAAATCATACAATCCATCATTAAAGCATAAACCACAAATCACATAGAACATATCATACTTTTATTTCATCACTAGCATGAAAGCTAATACGCATAGCAAACATATTAACCTCATATGATCATAAGATCATCAATACAAATTCTCAATATTATTCTCAAGCAATGTGGGATAACTAATCTCACTTTTACTCAATGTGGAATTCAGAAAGTTACCCTAAAAAATCCTCCCTCTATACAAATTCTCACATGTCTCACAACGCTCTCAGAAAACTAAACTCTCTTGTCAGTCTTTATCTTCTATCTTTTATTGCTTTCATTCTTCAGGAAATACCCATCTAAGTATTCTCACTTCTTCCCTTGCAGGAATAAATTATCACATTTGAACACATTGTAGTTAACTTCATCACCAATAAATTTGTACCTTCGTGAAGACAAATCACACAAAGAAATCATGTTGGCTTTTGCACTAGGCGTAAACTTCACATTTGTAAGTGTTTTGATAACACCATTGTGAAGCTTTAGACAAAATATTCCTTTGTCTTCCATCTTCAACTTTTCATTAA
>CANYCX011731100.1:0-21958 GCA_948193385.1 Breynia disticha f. nivosa | reverse complement strand
ACTAGTGCGGCATCTTCCGCTACAGATTAGACTAGTTTCACTTAAACTTGTATTTTTTATTCTTTTTTCTTTATTTAATCTTTGTAACCACGGTATTCCTCCGCCACAAGTGAGGGAAATTAATAAAAAATAGAGGTATCGGCTTCTTTTTGTCCGTAAAAAATTAAATTCAAATTAAAAAAAAAAAAAAAAACCGGTGAACCGCCGGTTCGGCCCGGAACCGGCCCGGAACCGGGCCGAACCGTCTGGAAAACGGGCCGGTTCCGGTTCGGGGGTTTCCCGAACCGTGAACCGCCGGTTCGGGCCCGGAACCGGCGGTTCCGGCCCGTTTTCCCCCTCTATCCCGAAGAAGTGGCCAATGACCGCCTCTTACAGCCATGTGGCTCCCACTCTTCATTACAGCCACGTCAGCAATTCGTGTGGGTCCCAACGTTGTTTTGGATAAGTATGTAGGACTGACGATCCAAACCAGAATCTTTTCGGAACAACTACACTGCGTCAGTCTTTATCTACCCCCGGATTGACACGTGTCGATTGTCCAGCGGTTTCAAGTACATCTTTGTCTTCTATCCAAAATCTCTGAAGAAAACCCTTTTGTTTTTTTATTTACCCATCTTTATCTCTTTTTATCCTGAAATTATTTATTTTTTTAATAAAGATTATCCAGATTTATTTCTTTTGCCTCTGGATACCGTTTGTTGCGTGGGAATTCTAAACTTTGTCACATACTCTAATTATGTATGCCTCTCCCATCCCATCCCCTTTTCATTCACCAAAATATCTGTCCACTGTATTATCACCCGATCTTTCATTTACGAGTCAACGGTAAAAAGTGTAACCAATACATTGAAGGTGTAAAATTTAATTATTGGCTCTGTATTGACATTAAAAATAACATACGAACCCTAATTTATTAATTTGTTAGATCTCTTTAAAATTCTCTTTTTTTAATTTGTGAACTACTTCATTTTCTTTCTTAAAATTCTTTAACCAAAAAAAATATCATATCACACAGTTAATCAAGTCGAGATAAAAATTAAAAACAAAAATTAATAATTATAAAATAATAATTTAACTTAATTACTGAAAATTAAAATTATTAATTTTTTAACTATTTAACAACACTTTAAAATAAACACTATTATTTTTACAATTTTTTAACTATTTATCATATATGAGATATCTCTTATTAGAGTGAGAAAACACATGTAATAATAATATAATTAATTATTACAATTTTAAAAATTACTTATCTTTTAAATTAATTTTTTTATTAAAATTTACTTTAATTAATATGTATTTTTTAACTTAAAGTCTTGTTATTTTTAATTTGATTAGTTTAATATATAGATTATGATCAATATTTTAATATGCATGTGTGTTTGAATGATTTAAAGATTACTTTAAAACTGTAATAGAAATGATGAATTAAGCCGTTGATAGAAACATATTTTCAAACATATGAAAAATCGAGTCCACTTAAATCAAATCATTTTTTACTGTGAAATTCTTTGAAATATCAAAAATAAGCTTTTAGAGCTAATCATATATTATACTTATATTTCATTCATCATACTTTGCAAAATTTTATACAGAGATTAAAAATATATTTAATTTATTTTAAATTAATATTTAATTAATTATTATATTTTTTATTTAATTTTTTTAAAAAATTATTAAATTAAATTTATATTAAAAATTAATTAGGATAATATTAAAATAAATAATTAAATACTCCTATCTAATTTTTAGCATTACACCTGATCCGAACTCATTTATATATATACAAAAAATCAACTCTAATAGGCAAGAATATTTATTATGAATTTTTTTAAAGAAATAATTTAATAAAATAATAAACTATTATTATTGTATATAATAAAAATAAATTTACAATTTTAATTTATTTAATAAAAAATAATTTTATTTTATATAATTTATAAATTTTAATAAAACAAATAAAATCGTCAATATAACAATTCAAATATTGAAATTCAATCAATCAAGCCTATTATCATTCCAACAAAATTGTTGGCCATCAAATAGAGAGAACTGTGACTGTGTCAGTTGGCAAGAGGGTAATTTTTTGGGGTCAAAACTACGAAATATTTTAAATACCTCAGACTAATATTTGTTCTAGTATGGTAGGATTACAAGAGTTCTCAACTGAGTTTTAACGTCGCTGTGTATTCAGGACTCAAGGTCGAGATTATTGGTTAAGCTAGATTAACCTCACTTCAATTGATCTATACTATCGGTGATTGGCAAAAGGGCATGGGAGTTGAGATTTTGTATTTCAAGTTGGACATGGTAATTATGATCCAACTTGAGGAAGCGTATTAAAATTTAAAATTAAGTTTGTTAGTTTTGAAAGTAAAGTTTGTTAGAAATATTAAATTTAAAAATATTTGTTATGGGATTGTATTAGAGTAGTACAATTAGGGAGCATATTTCTTATTTTTGTAAGACATCTGTAACAACTTTGCTACACTCATCATATATAAGGGTGTCGTTTTTACGTGAATGAAACAAGAGCAAATATTATATCAAAACAGAATTTTCTTCTTTCTTCCTTTATTAGAAGGGAAAGAAGACGTGAATGAGAGTAGATTATTGGGTGAAGACAGCTTCATCTATTATTGGTGAGGATATCTTTATCGTTATTAAATTTATAGTTTCTTATTTGAGATGTTTATTTATTATATAATATGTGTAAAATTATATAATTTAAAAGATAAAAGTTTAATGTAATTTTATTAAAAAATTATAAATATTAATATATAGTATCTTCATAAACAGTATAATAAAAAATTAAAAAAAATTGCAGTAAATGAGGAGTGATGAGGGTTGATGTCCGTGAGGTTGGGGTTTTAAAGAGGAATGGGACTCGGACACGCCACGTTTCCTTAATTGCGTATCCACGTGGCCATTTTTCTTTCAGCTGTTGAAGTCCCTCCCTTCATTCTCACTCTAATCCTAACACGTGTCCTACTTTTGAGGCTCCTCCAACCTTCCAGGTCATCCCTCTCTCATCCACACCTGTAAAGACTCGTACACACTTATGTTGTGTTTTCAACCACTAGATCTAGATTTCCCATAATAATGACCCAAGATTTTGCGTTTTCTATAAATGAGGAATTATTGCATTTTTCCAAAGTATTTTGTGTATATATTAATAAAAACAGGTTGTAGTCTTAATTTATAAAAAACAAGTAAATATTTTTTACGTACTTTTCAACATTTGAAGTTATTAAAAAGAGTTTGCTCCAAACAAAACAAGTTTCTTTATTCCGTCATTATGGTCTTTATTAGCGTATCCACTTTACAACTTCAAATTATTTATTATTATTATTATTATTATATAATTTAAAAATTAATATTTAATATATATTATTTAATTAAAATAATGAGTATATATAATAATAATTTATATAATACATATATGTAAAAAAAATATTATTGTGAGTATGGGAGCGGGTGCTTTCCAAAGGAGAACCTAATGAGGACAAAGGCAGGTATCCGTAGATATAGAGAGAATATCATGTCTGCCTAGTCAAAACGGAGATGGGTAGCGGATACTCAGCAGGTTCCAAGGTAATGGCCTTGGAGTGAAGATACCCATACACTTTTCGAGCTTGGTACGCCCTTCAAGAAACATAAAATGTAGAAGCCTATGCGATGGTTGGTGAATTTTAATATGAGACACATGAGAAGAGGACTCAATGAGGTCTATTTTTCGTTTAACTGAAATGTACAGATTACGTAAAATTAAAACTGCTTTTTACTGAATAAATTAAAGGTCCAGATTTAATCGTCTATCCTTTGGAATGAAGGATGAAAGGAATTAGGTTTTCTCAAGCAGAAATTGAGAGGCAAACTGAGGGAATAGGAACATCAATCCCATCCAAAAATTAAACTCCTGCATGTGAAACATCTCAGAGGTACAAAAGCCAAACATGAGATATTATCTTACAAGTCAGTCGACTTAATACTCCAATCGAATGTATTATATTGGGTTAATTTTTTTTGTTTAAATGTGTCTTCATTTGATTTTAATTTAAAATTGAGTCTAAAAGTTTCTTGATTTTGTCATTGTTTTTATGTGTTTATATTTGTAATTTGTGATGGATGCATTTCTTATAGTTAACAAGGATATGCATGAATTTTGCATACATTTAGACTCATTCATGAAAATATTATTTCTTTTTGTGAGTTGTTGACAGAGGATTAATTATTAGATACATTATGAATATAGACTCATTTGTCAAAGTGTTTTCTGTAACTTTATTGACTGAGGTTGATAAATCCAAAAGAAAATCTGCATCTAAGAAAAATAATAGTGAGTTGAGTTCTGGAATTGAATTGAGGATTTTACAATTGAATGTGGAAGGAAAATGAAAATTTAAATATGAGAAGTATAATTTTTTTTATTTTCTAATGATTTAAGGAGCAGTTAATGTTGGTTTTAAATTTTAAATGAGTATTTTTTTTTATTAATGTTGTTTGGAATTTTGTTTAAATATATTATTTTGCTATATATCATATAAGTAAATTAAATTATGCTATATTAAATGAAAAACAAATATTGATGATATTTTTATTATGTGATTTTTTTTTTGTTAAACACTATGGTAGGTGTTATTTTCTCAATATTCTTATATAATAAAGACTCATGTTCATCTTGTTAAACACATTAAGAATAAAGATAAGATCACATAAATCTTATTTTTCAAATTTCAAAGTCGAAATTCAAAAGAATTTTAAAATTTATCTATAACCAAATCATCCCTCCTCTCAATCAATATACATTTTACAAATTACATACCATTATTTTGCAAGATTCATTCATCATTTTCACAATACTAATTTAAATATCCGAGTGAAATCGAGAAAACAACCATCATATCCGTGATACAGATTAACATAAAAAAACTCTAATTCTTTTTCAGCAAACAACAATGTCCATCAGGGATATTGGCAAAATTTCCCTATTGAAGATGTGATGGTTACTCACCAAATGCCATGGATGAGGATTAACTTTCTTAATGTGTTATTGTTTAGATGTTTCTTTTAGATAATACATACCGTTATTTATTTCTTTTCATTTTGGCATGATGTTAACGTTCAAATTCTTTATTTAATGCTGGATATTAGTTAAATCATTATTTTTTTTAACATTGCCAGAATATTTATTTAGTATACTAATTTTACTAAATTTTAAATATTTTTAATGAAAAAATAAGTTTGCCCGAAAAAAATATATCGTGGAGGCCTAATTTGGTATTTTTGAAAGTTATGTATTTCGTGATTTTGGTGTTATGGGAGTGCCCCAAGAAATCAACCAGATTATACCATACCAACCTCAATTAAATTAATTCCAACCTTATCTTTCACCTATAAATTCATTTTATTAATGACATAAATTAGGTCATATCTGTTCCTGCAGGTTCATGCATTCGTATCCAATTTTGGTAAAAAATTCTTCAACTTCCGTATTTACTTTTTCTTCCTTTAATTACTTCATTTTATCTATTCTTTATCTACAATAAACGAACCAATAACGCATATTATAGATTATAATTTTTATTTTATTTTATACTACATAAAAATATTATTTAAAATCTCAAAAAAATATTCATTTTTTAAAATTTTTACTTAAAATATTATTTATTATAATTGGTTTTGTTAATAATAAATAACATATAATGAAAAATAAAATTATAAAAACTATAAATTATAAAAATATTTTCACAAAGAGATATTAGTTTTGAATGATTTTAATTTGGTAAGATATCTCCATTTTAAATTCATTAATTAAGTCAGCGTTGGCAGCTAAATCCATGAAAAATTCAAAGTAAATTTGGTTATTCATTTATATACTTTAATGGAGAAAAATATGTGATTATTTTATTCAAAAATTCAAAATCGTGTAGATATTATCTCTAATACTCCATCCAAATTGGGAAAAACATTTATAGAAAATATGGAGAGATTATTATTACTCAATTAAAAATAATAATAAAAAAAATAAAACCCACAAGTCTTATAATTTATTTCCCAATAAGGTAACTCTCACTCACAGTCAAACAAAAGTAACCACACAACCACAAAACAACAAATCGCTTACACATTTAAAACCCCTTTAATACGACACCGCATCACTCTCATATATATATATATCCAACACTCCCTTCTTTCCTCCCTCTCTTTCATTCTTATCTCGATACTTTCTTTCCTTTCTTGAAACCTCTCTCTCTCTCTCTCTCTCTCTCTCTCTCTCTCTTATATATATATATATATATATAGCTCTGCAGATATGGCAACTATATCTTCCTCATTTACCATTCCATTTTATACCCCTCCTCATTAGCCCACCTCACAAAAACTATTCTTTTTCACTTTCTTGACGTTTTCTTGATATTTTCTTGGTATTTTCTCAAGTGTTGTTGAAGATGTCGCCTAAGCCTTCTTACATAGACAGCTTAAATCTTATATCTGTTGATGACTTTCGGGTATTAAATAGAATCCCGAAGGTGGTTAAAGTCCCGGGATTAATCTCAAACTTGGATGAGAACGATGCCGTTTCAGAACCGCACACGCCGGTCCGACGTGTCATAGTTTCTAACCAGCTCCCAATAAAAGCCAGCCGGGAACCGGGGAATTCCGGTGAAAAATACACCTTTGAGTTAGACCAAGATAGTTTAAATCTCCAATTAAAAGATGGTTTCCCTCAAGGAGTTGAAGTATACTATGTGGGGTCCATTAAAGGTGTTGAAATAACGGAACAAAAGTACCAAGACGAGGTTTCCCAGTTCTTGTTCGATAGGTTCCACTGTGTTCCCGTCTTTTTACCGGTTGACTTACACAACCGGTATTATCATGGGTTTTGTAAGCATTATCTTTGGCCATTATTTCATTACATGTTACCTATGTCACCTAGTCACAGTGCACGTTTTGACCGGGCCCACTGGCAAGCTTACGTGTCAGTCAATAAGATTTTTGCTGACAAAGTGGTTGAAGTACTTAACCCAGATGAAGACTCGGTTTGGATTCACGATTATCATTTGATGGTTCTACCAACTTTCTTAAGAAAGAAATACCATAGGGTAAAACTTGGATTTTTCTTACATAATACCTTCCCATCCTCTGAAATTTATCGTACCATACCAGTCAGAGAAGAGATTTTAAAAGGGTTGTTGAATTGTGACCTTATAGGATTTCACACGTTTGATTATGCCAGACATTTCTTGTCGTGTTGCAGCAGGATGTTGGGGCTTGATTATGAGTCTAAAAGAGGGTACATTGGTTTAGAGTACTATGGTCGGACCGTGAGCATTAAGATTTTGCCAGGTGGAGTTCACATGGGACAAATCAAATCTGTTTTGGATAAGGAGGTGACGTGTCAAATGGCTAAAGAGTTGAAAGAAAAATATGAGGGTAAGATTGTGATGATTGGCGTTGATGATCTTGATATTTTTAAAGGGATAGGTTTGAAGTTCTTGGCCATGGGAAGGTTATTGGAAGAAAATGAAAGCTTGAGAGGGAAAGTTGTGTTGGTTCAGATTGCTAATCCTGCAAGGAGTAGTGGGAAGGATATTCAAGATGTTGAGAAGGAAACCAATGATATTGCTAATCGGATAAACAGTGAGTATGGTTTTGAAGGGTATGAGCCAATTGTGTTTATTAATCGACATGTTAGTACTGAGGAGAAGTATGCTTATTATTCTATCGCGGAATGTTGTGTTGTGAATGCTGTGAGGGATGGTATGAACTTGGTTTCTTATAAATATACTGTTTGTAGGCAAGGGAGTGATGACTTGGATCGTGCTTTGGGATTTGATGAATCAATTGGGAGGAAAAGTGTGTTGATTGTGTCGGAATTCATTGGTTGTTCGCCTTCTCTCAGCGGCGCAATTCGAGTTAATCCGTGGAATTTTGATGCTGTTGCTTATGCAATGGTAGAAGCTGTGACGATGAGGGAAGCAGAGAAGTGTTTGAGACATGAGAAGCACTACAAGTACATTAGTTCTCATGATGTGGCTTACTGGGCTAGGAGTTTTGATCAGGATCTTGAAAGAGCATGTGGAGAGCATTATGCGAAGAGGTATTGGGGTGTGGGTTTGGGTTTGGGATTCAGAATTGTTGCTTTAGGGCCAAATTTCAGGAAACTTGCGGTGGAACCGATCGTGTCTGCATATAACAGGACTAAGAACAGGTTGATTTTACTGGACTATGATGGGACAATGTTGCCACAGGGATCTGTTGATAAAGCACCAAGCAATGAAGTCATCTCTGTGTTGAATCGCATTTGCAGTGATCCCAAAAACATTGTTTTCATTGTTAGTGGCAGAGCTAAGGACCCTTTAAGCAAGTGGTTCTCTCCTTGCGAAAGGTTGGGTATTTCTGCAGAGCATGGTTATTTTACAAGGTACATCTTTCTTTTAAAAAAATGAATTGATTAATTAATTAATTGGTTCTGGTCTTCTTTTTCTGTTTTGCTGTGTTCGTAATGAACATTAGCTTTCGCTGTTTAGGTGGACAAGGGATTCGCCATGGGAGGCTAGCTTTGCAGCGGCGGAAAATAAATGGATGAAGATGGCAGAACCAGTGATGAAGCTTTACACAGAGGCAACCGATGGTTCTTTTATAGAGCATAAAGAGAGTGCTTTGGTATGGCACCATCAAGAAGCTGATCCTTACTTCGGTTCATGCCAGGCTAAAGAGCTACATGATCACTTGGATAATGTTCTTGCCAATGAACCCGTTGTTGTTAAAAGAGGCCAGCACATAGTTGAGGTCAAACCACAGGTATTGCTACATACATTCTCTTTATGATATATGTTTTTCAGGACTTCAATGAACTTTGTTTTGTGTTGCTGTGTAGGGTGTAAGCAAAGGATTGGTCGTCGAAAGCCTCATTTCTACCATGCGTAGCAAGGGAACGTCGCCGGATTTTCTTCTGTGTATCGGAGATGATCGTTCAGATGAAGATATGTTTGAGAGCATAGCAAATCATGTTGATGATCCGTTATGGCCGCCAATCTCCGAGGTGTTTGCCTGCACTGTGGGTCAGAAGCCAAGCATGGCTAAATACTATCTCGACGACACTTGTGATGTGATCAAGCTGCTCGAAGGCCTTGCTTCAGCATCATTATCAGGTTCAAAGCAATCGGAATTTCGTCTGGAAGAAGATATATGATCGTCCCGGAATTGAGTTGAGTGATATTGGCGTGGGAAACTGGATGGGTAGAGAGCTAATGATACAAAAAACCAGACTGTGTACAGGAAGAAAAAAAAGATAGTTTGAACTTTTTAGTTACATGACAGTTTGCACAGATAGCAGATTACATCAGAAATTTCAGTAGTTGATAAGCTTTGCAGGGTTTTGACAGATTCAATTTTTCGCTTTCTCCGATTCTTTTGATACCAAAACTTGGTTTCAACCATTTTATGATTTCAACCGTTCAAAATACATGTCATCTTGGGTCGTTGTGTTAGTATTATGTGGAATAGAACACTGAGTAAACAGAAACAGTGAAACTAAAGCTGTCCTTGGGAGTAACATGTGCGACGGACTGCTTGCTCTGTATGTTCGATCAGAATTACTACTCGAGTAACAAAATCTGTGTCAATTTGGTATGTGTCAGGTTGAGTAATTGCGGATGATTTGACTGGAACATGGAAAAACTAACATTTTTTAATGAAGCATTTAAGACCAAGATTAATGAGCAATTGTGAGAAACTTGAATGCCTTGGCTATGAGGAACATGTTCGCATGGACTCTTTGCTTGAAAACACGAATATTCGCCAGAGTCCCCAACAGGGTGTTGAATCTTGCAGCCTGGATGACAAACGTAACATTCCGTTTGAATCGCTGCAGAACAGATGATTCAGAGTCCGAAATCAATAAGAAAATGCAGTTATGCAGTTAAGGAAACTGAAAGTTCAATCAGGAAAGTTCCATCTTAATTCATTAGTTTCATACCCATTCAACTAATTAATCATCCAACCTTGGTGGTTCGCAATTCCATTGGGTGTCACATTGGAACTGATTTGGGAATTGTAATCCGGGAATTCACTATGCAACATGAACACAGAGTAATGTCAGACATTTTGATTTGAGGGTCAATTACAGAGTAATGTCAGGTTATTGTATACTTGAAGTGAGGTTAGATGAAGAGAAACATGAACACTATGCAACATCTATAAGTATGTTAGATAAATTTTTTGCCAAGTATATGGAAGTTGACAGCTATTTCAAAGGTAAAGCATTTTATATGGAGTGGTTAGAGATTCAATTGGTACCTGGCCATTAGCAGGATGAATCAAAGTTACTTTGCTTGATTTGTGGCGTGAAAATTGAAGATTTAAACAATGTACCTTTTATGTGTGGCCATTGAAGCTTGTTGGTTTGGTTTGTCCATGTTCTACTGAAAATGGATAACACATGCACATGAAGTTACAAAAGTGAATTGCTATGCAGCAGTTGAAGTAGATTCGGACTCGGTTTGCTTTGCAGATTTTTTTAGAAATTCATTCATGGAACTAAACAACGAGAATTCGAATATGCGATCGTCAGAAACGAATGTTTGTCATTACCGTTAGACCACCTCTTTGAAGTTATTAAATTAACTTCTTGTGGTTAGTCAAAAGCTTAAGTGACTTTGACTTGGGTGGCATTAACAGCAAGCAAATGTGGTTATTGCAATAAAAAAAATGTAAATCCGGTCATAATAGTTCAGAGGTTGAGCCAATGAGTCAAAAAGGTTGACTTTACATGTGTTTTGTCCGAAATCCAAAATTCCAAATCCAACAAATATTCCCAACTCCAATAAACAAAAACATAAAACACACTCCCCACCCTAACCTTCCTCCTCTCTCTTTCACTAACGCTTCCAAACAATTCTCCAGATTTAGCCTTCACACTCACTTCCTGCTCTTGGGTATGTTCAGGTATTACCAAATATTAGATTTCTAGCTTCGAAAACACTTCTTTTCCAATGGAGTTGAAAAAGAAGAAGCTTGTTAGGTAACCCTGTTTCTCAAGCTGCTTTCTTTTTGCTTTATATATTAATTTTTTTGATCTTGCTTAAAGGGTTCTCTTTTTTTTTTTAGGATACTAGTTGGAATCATTTTTCTTGGATGATTATTTATATATGAGAAAGTAAAGATCTTTGCTTCTTTTTTTTGTTTGAGAAAGTTGAGAATGGGCACTAAGTTTAGTTCTTGCTTCTAGATGTTAGAATTAGATTTTGGTTTTTTTTAGTACTGATTGTTTTTATTTTCTGAACTTTCCAAAGTGATGGTTTTTTTATTGATTACTAGTTAAGGAGACAAATTTCTGATTATTTTGGGGATTGCAGAACATGTGCTCTTGTTTAATGTTGAGCATAACTGAGATATTTATGGTTTGCTTTAGTTGGAAATGAAGAAATCAAAACATGTCTTACTTGAATTTTGTCGTTGCTATGATTTTAAAGAATGTTTTGTCTTGAATATGTAGGGCCTATATTGTTTTAGTCCTCCTAGTTAAATAATCACCTTCATAAAATTTTAGTACTTCGTGTGTTTCTTTGTTCTTCATGTTTGCACTGCCAGTTACTGTAATTTTGGAAAAGTAGGCATGGCCATTGGTAACAAAACTATTGAGATTATCAGATTCCTTCATCAGATTTAAGTTACAAGTTCTTAATTCCGGTGTTCTGTTTGTACAAGTTCTCCTTTGAAAAAACATAATTTTAGTTGCCATGGTAATTCACTCGGTAGGTTTTACTCTGATGAGAAGCGGAAAAAACTAAAAGTATGGGGAAACAGTGGAAGTATCCACCTTGAAAAGTCATCTTCTACTGACAAGTTTCCTCCGCAGTTGCTAAAACTGGATCATGGAATGAAAGGCAGTAGATCCAGAGCTACTGAAAGTAGCAAAATTGGGAGTTCTAAGGTTTTTCCGGAGGATCATGCACCATGGCGTCAGAAAATGCTTGATCCAGGAAGTGATATTGTGTTACAATGGAACAGGGTTTTTCTTTCTTCATGCTTGCTGGCTCTTTTTATTGACCCGCTGTACTTTTACCTGCCCACCGTTGGAGGAGATGATGAATCTACATGTGTTAATACAGACTTGAAGTTGCAAATTGTTGTAACTGTTTTTCGAACTATTGCAGATCTTTTTTATTTATTACATATGGTAGTTAAGTTCAGGACTGCCTATATTGCACCAAGTTCTCGCGTTTTTGGGAGGGGTGAACTGGTTATGGACCCAAAGAAGATTTCACAGAGGTATATTAGGTCAGACTTCTTCATTGATCTGGTTGCCACTTTGCCTCTTCCTCAGGTACTATGCCCTGAGAGTAATTTTGACTCCATAATTCATTTCACTTTGTTAACTCAGTCATTTTTTTATGCGTTCATCTAATCTTGACCCATATAGAAAGAAAAATAGAGTGTACATTGGGGAAGTTTCCAACAGTTATATCTCACCATAACATTGGATGTTGATTATGTTTCTCAAGGTCTAGTTAATATTAAAGATAATGACAAAAAACTGGACAATGAATAACTAAACACTAATGTTTTTTTTCTGGAAAAATATTTTCTTTGTTTGCACTTATCGTATATGGGTAAAGAGACTGCGAACTTAGTTGCAAATTATGATATGAAGCACAGTTGACTTTTAACCCACCAGAAAGGGAAGGATTTCTCTTATTGTATTTATTTACCAATCAGAGTAGGATCACCTGCTTGTTTTTTAAATGGGATGGCAATATTTGATGAAATGAGAAAGTAATCTTTGTCTATAAATGACTGGTTTGACCATACTTCAATTGTATATTGCATTTTTGCAGTTTTATGTAATGGAAATATAAATATAACCAACTTTTTTTTTATTATGCAGATAGTCATATGGTTTGTTATTCCAGCGACAAGAAACACAAGAAATGATCACACCAACAATACCCTTGCATTGATTGTTCTTCTACAGTATATTCCTAGATTGTATCTTATTTTTCCACTGAGTTCTGAAATTATTAAAGCTACTGGACTTGTCACAAGGACAGCTTGGGCAGGGGCAGCTTACAACCTGATACTGTACATGTTGGCAAGCCATGTATGTTTATTCTGTCTTCATCGTCTGAATAAAAAATTCATTATTGATAATTTTTTGTTGCTTATCTTTGGTGCAGGTATTAGGGGCAGCCTGGTATTTACTATCTGTTGATAGGTACTCGTCGTGCTGGAAATCAGCTTGTAGGAATGAAAATGGACCCGTCAAATGCTTCCCTCGTTATCTTGACTGTGATACTTTTAATCATGCTGATCGAATAGCATGGGCAAATACTTCTGCTATTCTCAAAACCTGTGATCCCAACGATGGCAATTTCAAATATGGTATTTTTGAGAATGCATTGGCAAAAGAAGTTGTCTCCAAAAACTTTGTTGAGAAGTACCTCTACTGCTTGTGGTGGGGCTTACAGCAGTTGAGGTGCGTCTTGTTCGTTACCATCCTTCATTGTTGTGTATTCTAGCAAATTAAAGCGTTGCGACCCTATTCATATAATCATTTTTCTGGGCATCTGATCTCCGCTAAATAGCTTTTATTTTCAACATTATTAATGCAGGTATCATCACCTCGATTGTAGTTTTTTTTAATTAGCAAGAATATCTGATATTTATTAGTAATCACCACCTTATTTATGATTCTGTTATCAGCTGGAATATTGATATTATTTTAAAAAATGGAGTCTTTCAGATGGACAAACATATGACAAGGGTGCCTTAGGGAGGTATACTATAGTTCTCACAATAAATGCTCGCATACTGACAAATGCTCTTAATTTTCTAATGATAATATATTCAAATCTTTGTAGTACTTGTAAATCTGTTCATTATGCTGCTTAATGATGTTCAGTAGCATGATTTTTAATGGTTTGAAAGGTATTATCTGACGAAAAAGTGATTCTGATGCAAAAAATTTCATATAAAAGTGGTTCATCTGAAGTTGAATCTCATTAGTTTTTTCTGTTTTTTTTCCAGTTCTTATGGCCAGAATTTGTCAACCAGCCCCTTCATTGGAGAGACATCATTTGCCATCCTTATTTCTATCGTGGGGCTGGTCCTTTTTGCTCATTTGATTGGAAACATGCAGGTACTTAAAAAATTATTTATGTCAAATATCAGTATTTTGCTTCCGAAAAATTCCTTTGTATCCTCAGTTCATGTTCTGTCCATCTGTTCCACTTTTCCATGTCCTTTCTTTGAATATGAAGTTAGATATTAATTAACAGTATTATCATGAACTGTTGCACTTGGCCTGTTGTTAGTGAACAATATGGATTTTTATGGCCACAAAAAAAAATTATAAACTCCTAATTTGTTTTCTCTGTATTTGTCGTGCTATTTTGTTACAATTCCAACTGACATGAACAAAGCTTCATTTGATAAATATTTTTCTTCATATGATGTTACTTATTGCAGACCATAAATGGTTTATGCTGGTAACTTTACATGGTGTAATGTGCTCACATATCTTTTGGTGATGTAGACATACCTCCAATCTCTCACTGTGAGACTTGAGGAATGGAGACTTAAGCGAAGAGATACTGAAGAGTGGATGAGGCATCGTCAACTCCCTGAAGATTTGAAACAAAGGGTTCGGCGATTTGTTCAGTACAAGTGGGTTGCAACTCGAGGAGTTGATGAAGAATCTATTCTCCGCGGCTTACCAACTGATCTCCGGCGTGATATCCAGCGTCACCTCTGCTTGGACCTTGTTAGACGTGTGAGTTTCCACTCAGATGTCCATTTCTCATTCATACCGTATCTGTGCTTTTTTAGTAGGTGGAAAACATTGCATCCTGTAGCTTTCTGGTCGTTTCTATGATATTCCTTCTGCAGTGTCCCTCAGTGAGAACGGTGATTCATTACTAGATTGTTAATGTTGAGTGTGTATCTATCTTTTGGTCTTGAACCGTTTGTTTACCACCTACATTCTCGAAGCCTTCGATTTGACCTTTATTAGTTGTCCTGTTTCATCTAATTGACACATCTTTATAAATTTCCAACAGATGGTTTTAATGCTTAATACTTGCTAATGTATGTTTTGCAGTTTGTTATAATAATGTAGTGTTTTCTGTTTGCAGGTTCCCTTCTTCTCGCAAATGGATGATCAGCTGCTCGATGCAATATGTGAGCGTTTGGTATCTTGCTTGAGCACTGAAGGCACCTATATTGTTCGTGAGGGTGACCCTGTCACAGAGATGTTATTTGTAATCAGAGGCAGGCTAGAAAGTTCAACCACAAACGGAGGCCGAACGGGGTTCTTTAACATGATAATACTGAAACCTGGAGACTTCTGCGGAGAAGAGCTACTTGCATGGGCTCTGCATCCAAAATCCTCCCTCAACTTACCTTCCTCAACTAGAACAGTGAGATCTCTAAATGAAGTTGAAGCATTCGCATTGAGAGCAGAAGATCTCAAGTTCGTTGCCAATCAATTCCGACGCCTTCATAGCAAGAAATTGCAGCATACCTTCCGTTACCATTCTCATCATTGGAGAACATGGGCAGCATGCTTCATCCAGGCCGCTTGGCGACGGCACAAGAAGAGAATTCTCGAAAATTGTCTCTCCATATCAGAGTCCTCTGCTACGGAGGAGAAAGATGCTTACGAAATGGGAAGCCAACAGGAAGATGATTACTCTCCAGGCGGTACAAATTCTTCTCAGCCAAAACTGAACCTCGGAGTCACACTATTAGCTTCAAGATTTGCTGCAAATACACGGAGAGGAGCTCAGAAGGTCAAAGATGAGATGCCAAAACTACGAAAGCCCGAGGAACCGGACTTTTCTGCTGAAGATGATTAATGCATGCTAGCAAAAGTTGGTAATCAAGAACTTTCCAAGTCTAACCCAAATTCAAGTGCTGTCAAAAGTCTCCAATGGTTATGGAGTCAAGAGCCTACCTTAGTGCTTTGTCTAACAAACTCCGAGTCATCTTTTGGGTGTAACTGCAAAAAGGAAGTGCAGTGATGGTGAAAGGGATGATTTTTCTTTAATATTCTGAATTATGTGTATATATTACATGTATATCACGCTGATTTCGCCATTTTTCCGACGAGGATGGAATCGCGCAAGCAATTAATCAACTCGTGACACGCAACATAAATTTTATGCGTGAAATAAAAGATAGACAGATGAACGCAAATTGGGTTTGGTGATGCCTGAAACCTCGGGACTTTAAGTAAAACCTTCATTTGAAAGTAATACGAAATTACAAAGATTACAATGTCTAAATTGAGTTACAACTAATCCTATTTGACATGAAAAGTAAAGGCTGAAATTTAAAGGAAAGCGGTAAATGCTGGAATTTAAAGGAAAGCGGTAAATGACTACACTAGGACTACTCTAAGGCTACACTACGAAAGATAAGAAAATAAAATGATGTGTCCTGTGTTTGTATTCCTTCATATTGATATGCCCATCCTTATATAGCTTTATCTGGAAACTAACTTTGTGGGAAGTAACTGTTTGCATCATTCATTCTAAATAACTTCCCACCACTTCATGCGTCATTAGTGGGAGAGGTTACATGATAACTAACCACACGTGTATTCCACTCAAGCGAATGTTTAGGGGTCAACACACGCCAGCTTCATCATCGAGCGGTATTTTTTAATCCATTTGCTCTACAATATACATTTTACCAAGTATAGATTATTACAGATTAAAAGTCAGAAAACTGTTGCAGTACTTCAGCGTTATGTACAAGTTACATCCGGTAAATTGTTATAGTTAAAAACAAATAAACAATACATTTGCTGAGAAATCAAAATGCAGAGAGGTGATTAGATTTCTTGTTTACAACTACAGAGAAATCAACTTAGTGGTAGCTTTTGTATTGTTCTTTTGAAGATTCATTATCTCCTGTATAACATTTCAAGGGCCAAACTTGTCGATGTCGTAAAACTCTATGTTCTTGTACTTCTGAGATATAATTTCTGCTTGAACTTTTCTCGCAGTGTCTGTTGCACAACCAACTAGAATCAAAACTGAGGTGCCTGCGAAACCTCGAAATGCGGTCAGGTGTGTGATTTGTTCAACAACAGCAGGACCAGCAGCCAGGATAGCCAAAAATCCTGAACCCAGAACTGATATTCGGCTTAGGACCTGTATATATGAATGAGTCAAGAATTAAAAACATGACAAAACAGTTAATGCAACTCTCCAATGGTTCAAATAAAGAAACTAAAAGAAGCAATGAGAAAAGATCCCAATGTAAACTAACATTAACTATGGAAATGAAGTTTTTTCTACGCTCTCTTCCTAACACAAGACACAGAAACTAACAAAATAAAATAACCGGCTCATTCAACATTTCTACCATCAGCTCTAAAATTAAAAATTAAGTACAACATTGCCGGCCATTTTGACAGACACAAAGGTAATTACCGTTTTAATATATGCCGCTGTACTTTTACCCGGTCGGACAAGTGGGATTGATGCACCTTGACGTTTCAACTGTTCACTCACGTCGTCAGGGTCCAACTGTAGGAAGGTGTAGTAATAGTTGAAGAAGGCTATCAACAAGATATTTGTAGGGATATAGAATGAACCTAGGCAAAAAAATATATAAGTTGGTAAAGACAGCATAGTTGTTATAGGTTCATAGAAATAAAATTAACCAAAGTAAAAACCAATGATTACATATTTTTCTGCACTTGTTACCGGATCTCTCACACATAATATTACATCCAAAATGTATTCTATTCATGCAAAGAATGTGCAAAGAGCGAATGCGGAACGCAATGTGCAAAGAGCGAATGCAGAACGCATCTGTGCTAAATAATAGTGCTTCTCCTTGACTGAGGGCCAGTAGTTATAAGGAATCTATTCAGTTTTCAAAAATTACTAGCAGCCAATGTACTTACCCCCAGGGTTTAAGGCCACTGCTGCTCTCTTTAGGACAGACAATCCAGTAAAACGTGCAAGAGTGCCAGGGAGAGCTAATGTTGATGTAGAAAATATGATCGGCATCACTCCAGAGCTATTAACCTGCATTGTTGAATGGTCATAAAATGTCAGGACTAAAAAGTATGAATCAGAAAAAAGGAAAAAGGTCAACTAAATAGAAGAAATCACCAGCAAAAAACAAAGTAAATATAATGCTACACAAACACAACAATAAGATGCACTCACAATAATCATCTTTAAAAGACATTATATTATGTTCTTTTTAATTGATAGAATTGCTAGAACCATACGCAAAGCCTGAGAAATTCGTTCAGACAGCAACCGCTTTTTGCACAACAGCTAAAACATGGAAGAAAAATCACAATATTCAATTGAAGAATTGCTATAATTCATACCTCCCATCATATTGCTAGACAAGTATAAGATGAAATGCAACTCAAAAAAGCTTGATATTTCTGAGATAAAAATAACATTATCTTAAGTCAGAAAGGTTACTAGTGAAACAAAATTTTTCAAAATGTGTCAGAGAAAAAATGAAATACTCTTCGCAGAAAGTGAACCACAAAGTAAGGAGCAAAACAATGACGGTGACTTGCATTTAGAAGTCAATTAAATTCAAAGTCCTGAAGGGAAACAGACGTACAAAAGAGGAAAATAACAGCCCAGTAGAGATTTTGAAAATTATCTAAAGATTTAATGTTTTGAAAAGCAACTGTGCCTCAGTACGAAAAATGTGACCCTCCCTTCAAGACACATTTCTCAGAGCCATGTACATAATGTCAGAGGTAACACTCCCTTCAATCCCAACATCCCACACAGTGTTAGTAAGGATGGGAGCCAACAAACTCAAAAATTATGAAGGAAAAAAATCTGAAAGCCAAAGCCTAACAATCTTAACGCTTAGAAGGTAGTTGAGGCATCGTTTACTGATTTGCTGGTAGAATGACCGATTAATCCAACTATTCATATGGTTTATTTGTATTTGTAATTGCATCAACGAAAGAAGAGATTGTATTGAAAGTTTTCCAAGGACCTCCAAAGAAATGGAAGCTCTCAAATGAAAAAATCAACCAATTTTTCGGAGTAGCCTTCATAATTACAATTTACAGACCTTAAAAGGTAGATAGGCTGATTTCTGAAGCCCGCCTGTTTTGTATCTTGAGGCATAGTTGAGTGGAATTTTTCTCTCTGCTTCCTGAAATGGAATCATAGACTCAATAGCATTATTTCTCTTCAGTACATTAGTGAAGTTCTTGCATAAAAAAATTATAGCTGACCTGAACATAAACAATGCCAAGGACCAAGAGGAAGAATGAGACTATGATAGTAGCAAGCCCAACATAGTTGCCATCTTGAAATGCCTGTGCAACCGTCCTACCAAAAGATGCTGGCAAGTAGGAGATAATACTCGTGAATATCAAAAGAGAAGTTCCGTTGCCAAGCTTTAGAACAGAAATCCGTTCCCCAATGTACGTTGTAAATACAGATCCAAGTGTCAATAAAGTAACAGAAGACACAACCCACTCTGAACTGAAGTCATTCACATAGGGCCTCAGGTAAAGAACTTGACCAATTGCCTAAAATCAAGGACAAGAAATTTATGTAAGAGAGAGAGAGAGAGAGAGAGAGAGAGGAAAACACTGATTAGCACCGTCAAATAAAATTCAAGAGGCTAGAGAAGAGCATAAACAGAATAACCAATGAAATTTAATATGTTCTTAAGATAACCATTGTTGTTGAAGTTATCAATTGAACGGACATAAAGTTTCTTACCTGTACTATAGCAAACCCAACAGAAGCATATCTTGTATATTGAAGAATCTTTTTTCTTCCAGCTTCACCTTCTCTCTTCTGTAGATCCTGCAACTTGGGATAAACTTGTGCAAGAAGCTGAAACACAATCTGTGCATTGATAAATGGCACTATTCCAAGTGAACATATCCCAAGTCTACCAATGCCTCCCCCGGAGAATGAATCCAAAGTACTCAACAAACTATTCTGATCTAAATTCCCAGTGAAGGCCTCACGATTCACCCCACCAAGAGGTATATATATTCCAAGACGTGATAAAGCCAACAATCCCAGAAGCTTAAGAAACTTTCCTGGCAATGGGCCTTTGAAGAAGTCTCCAATATCAATGGAGCTGTCCTCAATTGCAGCTGCACGTGTTATAAAGTTTTGCTTAAATTGGGATTGCTAACATTGAGCAAGTAGTAGATCAGAATGGAAATTGACCTGCAACTCCTCGAGCAGAAGGCTTATCTTTTTTGGCACTTGAGGTACTTGAAAATGTTGGAGATAACAATGTTACAAAATTTTCCCAGGCAGCATTTAGGCCAGAAGCTACATCTGAATTGATGATACCCAAAGGATCAAAGACGGAGCCATCAGAGCTGAGAAGAAATTTGAGTCAGCAAACGATATGGTACTCCCAAAAGCATAATAAACAAGAAGTTACGTGTATTAGAAGGATACAAAACTGCATTAGATACTGCCATCACGAAAAATAAATTCATGGAATCTCAACAGAAACAGAGTTACAGACCATATTCATGGAACCTGACAGAACTAAAACTTACAAAAAAAGTATAATCAAATTATGCCAAATTCTTTTGTCTTCACCAAGAGAAAGAAAATTTGCAAAATTATACATGACAAAAGAAAAGTAAAATCTCATCTGGCATTACTTCTGAAAAGGAAAGATTATGGCTGCATATAGTCACATCGCCATCTTCCCGACTAAACAAAGATTAATATATAAACCACATCCTTGATGATTCATAAAGCTTGTAAATACTCAATCTAAGGCTTATTTGCCAGAAAAAAAATTGGATAAAGTTCTCCATTTTTACATCAGGGCAAAAAATCAGCAATGCAATCAATAACTTAGAGCTTAACAACAGAATGACACAGTGATTCTAAACATAAAGTTACATTGTGTTAAAAAGTCATAAACTCTAATTAAGCCTAACTTTTAAAAATAAATGCGAAATTAATTCAATGAAAAATAAATAAATCAAGCCAAGTTCACATCTGTTTGTTCTTCTGGAAATTCGGTAACACCACAATTTGAACATTCAAATGGAAAGCACAAAATTCTAAAAACTCAAGCCTAAATATACCAACTTCACAAACAAAGCAGCAAAAAATAAAAAAATTTGGATGATACCCAGATACGAAAATGCAAATTTACGAAAAGGGTAATCCAGAGAAATGGAAAAAGTGACCTGTATGAGTGAAAAACAGAGTCCCATGTGTTAGTAGTAGTAGTAGTTGTTGTTGTAGTGGTGGATTTAGAGCGTACAGAGAAAGTGGGTCTACAAGAAGAGGACTTGAATCTGAGAGAAGGATTAGAGTGAGTGAAACGAGAGAGTGAAGGAGTAGTGTTGGGACAGAATGAAGAGCACGGACACCAAGCTTCTCTCGCTCCTATCAACATTATTTCCAACACTCTCAATAATTATTACGCCTCACACTCTTTATTCATCTCTTTTACCCAAACTACGCTAAAAATTTATGCGTCCCGAGTAATACCATGAATAATTTTTCGGCTACCGAATTTTCAATATTAGTTTTATCGGTCCCCGACAGATTAAAAATTTACCACCGTTAATCCCTCCATTAAATTAATCTAACAGATTAACAAATAAATAATTTACCGGTCACTCTAATCTTTTTTGCTTAATTTACCGGTCCCTCTTTAATACACACGTGGCAGGGGCAAAAATAACATTTCAACCTTTATGTTAGCTTAATTTAACAGAAGGATTAACGGTGGTAAATTTTAAATGTGTGGGGGACCGGTAAAACTAATATTAGAAACTCGGGAACCAAAAAATTATTCATGTTATTACTCGGGGACCGCATAGCTTTATACCCTTGTTATTGACCTATGATTTAACCACAATTAGTCTACGTGGGCCTAACCCAATTTAGTGAGTTAGGTAATAGGAGTAGCAATGTAGTTGTGGTCGTGTCTAAACGGATAA
>CANYCX011731004.1:0-17998 GCA_948193385.1 Breynia disticha f. nivosa | reverse complement strand
AGATTTTAGGAGTGGAGATTTTGAATTGAGAGAGATTTTAGGAGTGAAAATCATGGGCTGATTTTCAGTTAATTAAGGGATGGCTATTTTTTAAATATAATATGCTTAGGTTGCCATTTTTACAATTTGCAAATTTAATGGTTATTTCTTCAATATGCAAACCTTAAGTGTAAAGTTTGTTAAATTTTCCCTGTTTTTTCGTTGCTTACCTTTTATTAATCCTTTCTTTTTTGTTTAAAGACAATGATCTAATGACATCCGTAACATTGCTTCAAAACTAAAATTTTTTTCTTATAATATCCATATAATATGAGACATTTAACTTAAGTAATACCTTAAGTACATAAATAATCCTATTTATACAAAGTTATTAAATTACAGGTTCAATTTCAATCATTGTAGAGAACAATTTTTAAAACTTAAAAGAGAGAAATTTGTCGTTGGCATATGAAGATATTGCTTGGTTTAGGTGTGAATTAAATCAATATAAGAAGAAAAACTTGTAAGGTTTTACTTCATTCTACATATGTTCAACCAAATATATGCCCAACCAAAACCGAATTTCCAGAACATTATAAATATCTGTAGAGTGGGATCCAAAAACTTTGAAGAGATGCTTTGAAACCCCACCGAATCTATATCATCACAACTCCTTAGTCAAGAATATCTACTCATTACGACAAAGAGAACAAGAAAAATACAGAATCAAACATCAAAAGCTTTAATTTGGTATCTTTTACGGGAATTTTTAGTTGACAACGTTGGTTTTTTATGTAAGGATGAAAAGTAAAGATTACAGAACTGCATAAAAATGTAACTGTCGTGACATGACAACGTTGCCGCCCAAATATTCTCTGCGTTTTTATATTTGCCGTCACACACCTACTCATACACCAAACTCCCTGCACAATTAAAGCTTTAATGCAGACATGGCTCAACCTTGCTGTGTGACTCTTCAACAACACCAGAAAAAAGTAGAACTTTATATGCTCCATTCAAACTTGCTTTTACTTTGCAAATCAGTCAAACCGAAGTATCCAACATAACCTACCATTTCTTTTGTTCTTTGTATGATTAGTCAAAATGTGTGTTGAAAATGGAATGTACTTTTTATATTAATTGATGATTAGGGTTTTGTTTTGTGGGTTTGATACATTCAAATATATATATTCATAAATAGAGAATCCTATGAAGTTTACTCATCGATCCAGAGAAATTATGGCACTTTTTGTAAGAGTTATTGGAGAAATTCTTTTCTTACTGATTTTTTTTTGGTGAAATATTTCTTACTGATTATTATGATAAATGCTTTGTTCTTGTTCTAAAATCTAATATTTTGTCTCACTGTCCATAATTAAAGAGTCAAATTGTCAACATATTTGTGAGGAATGAGACTCCTCTGAATGAAATTTGCCATGGCATATAAATGAAGTTTCAATCATTCTTTGAAAAAAAGAAGGAAAAGAACGAAGCACGCAGCACGTTGCCGCCTATAGTTGAACTAGCGTTAGACACAGTACATAATTCTGCATTTATTTCTGCTACATTCATATCCATGAGAAGTTGAGAAGCAATTTATTGATGGAAAGGACCACATCGAATTATCAGTGCAGTGACTGCTTCAACATGGTACGTTCCTTAGCGCTAGGGCTAGCAATTTCTCACTCGATAACACGAGTAATCAGTACACGATCAGATACGTTACGAATGACACAAATATAATATTGTATAATTTATGTTATAAATAATGATATTTGATCGAAAAGGTTATCGACACAGTTCGTCAACCACCACTGCACCCTCCGTATAAAATATATTGTTATCTTTCGCCAATTTAAATCTGCGATAGTAACTGTTGCAGTCCATTGCATGCATTGCTGAGGATTCTGGAAAGCCGTCTGTATTGAACGTTGCCCTTTGAACGAGGAAAAGAATTGATTTGTTCGTAAGTTTGCATTTGTCTCAATTTCTGAAGCTCTTTTAATAGTATTTCTGAAGGTAGCTATTTCATAAGAATATATTATTTGCCCGTTGATTAACAACAATATAAGCATGCTTGTTTATCATAATTATTAAACACGTCTTTACATATTGACTATCTTACGTCATAATAAATTATTGCTTTATGTTTATTTATTTTTGTTAAACTAGATAACAGTTTGATAGCATGACGAATTTGAATGTAAATGAGATGAGTCGCATGCTAGTACTTTGGTGTTCGGTTTGACAAAATTTTTTATAAGATAATATATAATTTTTGTCTAATTAAGCTCGAAAATTTCGTTAACAAAACTGTTTAGTTTGCAGTTTTTAAACAAACCGAACTTGATTAAAAACTTGATTTTAGCTCAAACTTATAAAACATTAAATGAGCTGAAGCTGCTGAACTTAAACAATCTAAATTTAATCTCTTCTCGACTTGATTACAGTCCTAATGAAAGCTCCACCTATTCGGCTACAACTGTAAGAATAGCAATGAGACGGATCAGAGTCGGATAACGGGGCGGGGAATGAGGCAGACGTACTAAATACCAACCCCACTCAGTCTCCGTTATTTTTAATTTCGGGTTGCCCCGTGTCCCATTCCGTTCCCTGTCAAATGTTGGAACACCCGCTCTATTTGGATTAGATCGGATGAGGTCCCACGAATATTAGTTTTATTGTCATCCCTTTATTTTGATCCCTAAACAACTGTAATTTTTTTTCTCAACATCCAATTTTTAGATGATTAGAACCTATAAAATTTAGGATTACATTTAGAACAGAAACTTATGAAACTTCAACTGATCAATTAAAATTTCACAAAGAAGTAGATATTGAGTATTATATGTAAGTTTTGTACTAAAAAACACTAATTATTTTTTCAAAATAATAAACTTATCTGCAAACAAGATATAATTAATGTGGCAACATAAATACTACAAGTCGAGCTATTTTATTTGACCAAAATTGAAAACATTTTGGTTCACTCGTATATCGTTGAATTAACTATCAAATCGTCAACAGAATTAATGGCATTTCAAGAACAAAATCGTGATAAGCGAAGGGAAGAAGACCTCTTGAGAAGGAACAATAAAAGTGTCAATGCAGTATAAATGGGGGCTTTTGTACATAATGGAAGTAAACGACGATATCGACTCAACCAGTTGTGGAAATTAAGGAGTTGAAGCAATAATATTTTGAAGAGCTAAGTTCCGCAGGATTGTGCGGAAACCATGAAAGAAAAAGCTTTAAATCATTTTTTTATTTTGATTTTTTCTTTAAAAAACACGTTCCATATTCTCCAAAAATAATAACAATTAAGTTATGAGTGAATAAGCCAAAAAAAAGTTGGTTTTATGGTTTGCATTTTTAGATAGTTTAGTTCAAATATATTACTGTTGATATTTTTAACAATATTATTAATTAATTATTGTGTGTAATATTATAATTTTTAGTTAAATATCATGTATTTAGAAGTGTAAAAGTGAGATAATAAATAATGTATTATCGTCACTTAATTAATAAAAAAATTAATATAATTGAGAGAATACAAATGAACTGAGATGATCATATTTTATGGCTTCTGCATAACAAACCGAACAACTTGTTAACATGACAACAGTAAAGCCTATAGTAACTTCTAGGTTTGACAATTCACGTAAGCCGTATCATAATTATTTTATTTTTTATTAAATATTATTATTTATAATATAAATATTATAAAAAATAAATATATATCATTATATTATATCATAAATATATATTTATAAATTATATTATCGTGTAAAAACTTAACACTTAATCTCCGCCAATGATGATAAATGATAAGATGAACACCAAGAAACGACCAAACTATGTTGAAGCGAAACTCAAAGTCCAACACCGAATTAAGGAGCCATAGGCTTATGAGGCACGTGCAAGCAGCTACAGCAGAAGAAGAAGAAGCAGCATGTTACAACAGGGGCGCAAGGATCCACAAGGTGTTAATTGGACTAACAATTCAATTCTCATATAAAATTTGAATTCAGGTTCGAGTTCAAGAAGAGTCGACTCCGTGAAAGAGAAGTCGTACCTCTCGCTCCGAATCTGAATTAGTCTGGACCAGTTTATTAGGGATAATGGACGTTCGGATAAAAAAACAGCGGCGCAGGGGTCTATACTCCAAGTGTCGTACACACAAAGGCACGTGAGAGTCCTCCCTCATTCCCTTACGTGTCAACTCTCTTAACTCCCCCACATGACTTCCACCTAATCTCCATGTGCTTCTTCCACTACTCGACAATCCCCCTCCCGTCTTTCTTCTTCCCCACCCCAACTTTTTTATCCTCACTTTCTCACTATACTTACAACAATTAATTTGGATTTTTTTTTTCATTTGTCAACAATGTAATTTAACTTGTTTTTCCAAGATAACTAGATTTTAGTTTTTTTTTCCAAACTGAAAAAGTGGTTTGGTCTTTTAATTTATTAAATAAAATAATTGGAGTAAAAAAGGTACGCCTATTATTTTGTTAACTAAAAGCAGACAAAAGTATGAATTAATTTATGGTGACAACGTAATAATGTCTCCGTTTTATAATAGATATTATTTTAAAAATTATTTTTTTATATTATATGCCTTTTTTATTTTAATATTATCATTATTAGTTTTATATTTGTAACATAATTTAATTTAACTATTCTTCTAATATGTCTAATAAAAAGGTATAATAATTAAATAAATATTGACTTAAAATATATTAAATATATTCTTAATTCGTGTATAAAAATTTAAATGATACTATCTATTATGAAACGAGTAATATTACGCACCTCAATACTTTTTTTTTAAAATTAAGTGAAAGTCTAACTAACTCTATGATTGGGTGAACCGGTAAAGCCGTTACTCGTTAAGCAGGCAAGGAGTTAAATCGGGGGAATGGTCTCCAGTTATTGAACCAAAAACTAATTTCACATAATGACCGTAATACCCCTATCCATATTTCTCTTTTCTTCACGGAGAAAGTCATGACTTCTCCGGTCTACTCCAACGGCATGTTTCTGTAGGCTGGTTTGACCACGAAATCAATGTTCATCAAATTTGCATAATTCAATATTTAAATTTGCTACATTGTATATTGTACAATTCAGTAGGAAAATACATTAAAAAAAGAATACGCGCAACGGCACGGATGAGCATGTTGTAGTAAATTTACACTCCATTTGTTTGAAGGAATTCATTTTTTATAAAAAATATTTTCCTTTTTTTTAGCATTTAGTACGACAGAAAATAAGTAAACAAATATATCACACAATTGAGTAGGAAAATAAAAAAATATACATAAAAAAATACATGCAGCGGTGCAGATGAATATGTTGTATATTTAGAAACTTAGTTAGTTAAAAGAGCGAGATGCAACAACAAAATAAGTTATTTTTTTAATGATGGTCATTTTGTAAATATAATATTTTTTATTTAATTAAGTATATTGTTTTCTAATTGATTTAATATTTGTATTTTAATTAGCATAAGTTATTTTTTTAATTATATATTTTTATTTATTATTTTTTAAATAAATCTTTTTGATAACATTTTTAAAGGGTAACAAAGTTTGAGTAAGATAAAAAAAAATTAGGGAGTAAAATAAAGTTTTATTAGTAGAAAGCTTACTAGATAAAAAATCTGGATTACAAGTAAATTATTCTAAACAATATTTATTGATACGGCAATACTGAAAAAAAAAGCTAATACGGGAAAAAGAGATTATTAAAATAATTTCTTCAAATTGTTCTATTATCCATGTGTAAGCTTATTATTATTTAAATACAACAACAAAATAAGTAATATATTTAATCAAACAACTCGCAAAGAGAAAAATAAAAATGAGGACGTTAAAACAATAATTTTCTAACAATATCACAAATTAAAAACAACTAGAAAATCTTTGACAAAATATGGTTGATTAAGATTTATTGAAAGTCTTAATTAGATTTCATGGTAACTTAAGCCACAAGGCATACATGCAAGAGGTTCACTTTATGATCAAATCACTAAATTAATTAAGTGATTAAGCAAGCTATTAGAGCTACGACTGAATGATGACAATATACAAAATCACAATATTATTGTATTCAAGCAACTAGATTCATTGCATCAAGAAGAGAACCTTAAACCAATAATAATTTTTTTATTTAAAAAATTTATCGTAAACGAGGCTTTTTTTTTATTCAGCAGTCTTGTTTGTTGTCTGATTATTTGTTTGTTGTCTGATTATACTCCATAAAATTTAGTACTAATTAATTAAATTATTTAAAAAAGAGATTATTTTACAGATTAAGATGAAAGAATTTTAAGGGTCCTTGCTTGGTTGTATACTGCAACGTACGCTTTACTCTCTAATACAATAGCTGGATTCAGCAATAGTCAATTAGATTTTTTTTTGGTGAAAATGTCTTTGTTCTCACCGAATTAATATGTAGGAACATGATGGGAATTGTCTGACTTTGCACATTACTATCTGATATTTACCTTAATATTCTCCAAGAGTATATATATACCATTTGTGTATAGGTTTAGCGGTAAAGAGGATCAATCAACACATTAAAGATGCGTGGTTAAATCTTTGACATACAGACTTTGACGTGTTGGTTCGTCAGGTCTCTTAAACAACATATTAATTTATTGTGACCTCAATGACGGTGAATGATTAGTTAAAAATAAATTGTTGCATTGTAATCTGATTACAAAATGTGTAGTCTATATATTTTTCATCAGTTATGGAAATTTTGCTTTGTACTGTTGAATTTTGTTCGAAAAAGTCTCGTTGACAATATATTTCCGTCAATTTACGTCAGTAATTTTCGACAAACAAGCAGTTTTATCGTAAAAAGTCTTCGTTTTTAGCATATTAACATGATACAAGCATTTAAATTAATTTTAATTGTATCCTGCATATAAAAAATATAAAGAAAATAATAGTAAGAAACACCATAGAAATTCCCCGCAGTGGCCACCCCGTCCCGCAAGAATCCGCCGCTGACTCCAGCACCGATAATAGATTATCTGAGCGTAAATTTAAAATGTATGTGATTTTTGGCATCATTTGGAGGAATAAATGAAGTCATATATATACATATGACTGAACAGTGCATAGATTGTTTTGAAATGTGAAGAGTGGCGAAGCAACTTTGTCGGGGATGAGATTGAAAATTCCTGATCACCAAACTTCATCCATGTTCATTTGTCTCACTCAGAAGGAGGTTTTTTTGTACTTCACATTATAAAATATTTTGATTTTATTTATTAAGAGCTTCAAAATAAATATATATTTACATGGTTTTGTATGGACCGAAGAGTTTTTGTCGTATGCAAGGCAGAGATCACATTTATAAATAGATGTTTAAGTTGCAAACCATGTGGACATGGAGACGAAATTCTGCTCCAACTGTTGCCCTAATCATGTGAATGAGAATATTTACGTGTAGCGTAACCAATATATCTTTGGTCTAAACCAACTTATATCCCCACTTTCGATAAGAACTAATCCGTGATTAGAATAGGGGGCACAAACTCTTATTTAAAGGGAGTGACTTCGCTGAAATTTGATCTCATGGTAGTCGAATATTATTATTTATGACATAAATATTATAAAATTGAATTCATATTATCCGTGTCATGCACTCACAAATCGCATTATAGAGTTAAAAATTATACTTTGAATCATGTAAGTGTATGATTTAGTCAGGAGAAAAGAGTGAAAAGGCATTAATGCAACCAAATTGTATATGGTTGAGTTCGGTTTTCTTGGGCAGTTCACACATAAATCTAGTACGCAGCTATGGAGATAATATAATAAAATGGTTCAACATTATTCCATTACAAAACCAGTGATCCAAATATTTATATACTTTTTATGTTGTGAAAGGCATAATATTTTATTTTACATAAGAGGAGAACAATTTTTTGCCTTTTCATTCACGTTATATATGTCTCCTCTATGTTTCACAAAAGACAAAAAGAGAAGTATATGTTTATCTTCTAAGTTAAATAATTACTCCATTAATAGTTTAGTTTGGGGTTCGATGTGTATTTTGTGAGGTATTAGTAAGGTCAATTAGCTGCGTAGTATATTTAGTCATATTTTTTGTACGATGCGGTAGGAAGTCGTATATTATGATAATATTAATTTTATAAATTCATTTAAATTTTTATATTTGTGCAAAAAATTAATATAAATATATACAATATTAAAAGAATAAAAAATAAATAGAGTATTATATTTATTTTAATATAATTTATTTTATATTTTTTTAAAAAATAATTTTATCCTTATATCGATATGATTTATAAAAAGAATAGTTTGATTTTATCTTTATAATTAAAAAACTATTTAAATCTTAAATTTGAAAAGTATCACTTATAAGTAGCCAAATGTCAAAAATTTACTATAATATGTAGACATAGATTTAACCACGGAGTGCGTAGATCAACTGACGTGAGGTTGTTTTAGTTTAACCAAAGATCTCGAGTTCGAGTTTTGGGTACGCAACTGTGTTAAAACTTGTTTGGGAGAGTTTTGTTGTCCTTGTGGTCCTGCCCGACTCAAACGAAGAATAGATTTAAACTAAATTAATAATAATTAGCTTAACAATTATTTGTTGCAATAATTTATTTAATAAGAGTTTTCACAATGATAGTGCAATGATTTTTTTTTTTTTGATTTTCAACTGATCGTGTCAATTTTTTTTATTAAAACTAATTCCTTCAAGAACTTTTTAGTTTTTTCAATGGTAATCCTTAGGAGATGACTTTTTTCAAAAACTACCTGTAAACAGAAAGTGAAATTTTTCAAATTTTGGAAACTCATGGAAGAAATTTGTTTACCCATGCAACTCATTGAAGAATTACCTAAAAATAAAATGAAACTACCATAATCCTTAATCCTTATCATTTATATAATGAAAATCATCAAATCACATGTTTGTCTTTTAATTTTAATCTTTCTAATGTTAATATCAACCAAATCTAAAAGTTTTATCAACCTAAAACAAGGAACAACAAAAATTGTCAAAGTTAATATATATATCAAATATCAGTATTTATTTTGAATGATTGTATATATAGTGAACAATATGAATATATAACAACTTTAATACGATTTTTTTTTTCAATAACAGAGAAAAGATTGTAAACAAAAAAAAATAATTCGTGAAGGTAAATTAAAAAAAAAGGCAATTAAGGCCATTAAATGAATTGACCTTATAAAAGGAAGATAATTATCGTTCCATACACGTAAATGGAATTATCAAGAAAACCTAATTTTTTGCATTAACCGCACTTTATCATAAATCTGCTGTCGTGGAATCATAATCCTGTTTTTTTATTGTATGCATTCGCATACTATATGATTATATGAATAGTGCTTTCAAAATCGAACTAGACCGATCAGTATAATCGGTGAATTTGTCTCTCGTGTCGTCCTATATTATTATTCAGATCGATTTTGTTTCTTTTGTTGCATAAATTCAACAATATTTTACCTTCTAAAATAATATAATAATTTTACTTAAATACCAATTTGAGCATCAAAGAATAAAGTTTTGAAATCTCAAATATGTATTTACGTTATTTTAGACAGTATAAGAACTTCGTTATTAAATTCAGATAACAATAATTTTAAAAATATTATTAATCTGTATGATTAAATTTTATTAGTTCTAGTATTAGTATTATTACAATAATGAACTAATTTATTTCTTAAAAAAAGGGTGTATAATCTGCATATTAAATTTCTTGATCTCTTAAATATGTTTTCTAAAAATTATCAACCTTGTTGACTAAATTTTTAATTCATCTAAAATCAGTATAATATCTAAATGAACTGTTTAAACTTAAAAATATAATTTGTTGAATTACAATATCTTATTTAATTATTATTTATTATTTTTTACATTAAAATTCAAATTAATTAATCAAAATTGTATATCTTGATAGTGCACGAAAAATTTTCGGCCAAATTTAAATAAAAAAAATATAACATTTCATTTTATTGAACATTTTTTGAAGGGAAAATAATAAATTTTGAATGTATAAAATAAATCAAAAGATTATGAAATTGTAAAATGGCATTGATGAATAGACGACGGTTAAAAAAATGTCGCAAAAAGTGTGAAAAGAACCCGCCAAGATGCATGGGTTTGAAAAAGTAACATTTATAGAAACTTTCCTTTCCAATCCCACAAAAACGCGTAAACATAAGAAATTAAAGAAACAATTCATAATTAGAGGAAAACTCCCTTTTTATTATTTTCATTCTTAGTCTTTTGTCGCTACTTCTCTCTCTTTCCCTATATAACCATTGCTTCTCGCCTCTGTGCAACTCCTCTACCTAAGACAACACTCAGTTCTCTCTTCTTTCCTCTCTCTCTCTCTCTCTCTCTCTCTCTCTCTCTCTCTCTCTAATAGTCATGGAAGAACTTGGTTCTGTGTGGAATTATCAAGAGGTGGTTTTTCTTTCACCATTTCTTTCTTTCACACTGTTTTCATAAGCCTGTTTTTTATTTGAACATTGGTTTTTCTTGCAAAGTTTCGTTCTTTTTGTCATTTAGTTTTGTTTTTCACATTGGTTCTTTGGATTCTGTTTGATGTTTTTGGGTTTTGTTCATGTAAATGATTTCTCTGTTCAGAACAGAGAAAATTCTATGTTATTGTGCTGTAAAGTTTGGATCATTTTTGTTGATGTTTATGTTAATGTTTGTTCTTTTTTTTTTATGGAAATTGTGAAGCATTTCTGTCTTGTTAGGAATTGTTTATGGTTCGATCAAATGAGTACAAAATGGTGGGTTTTGACTGAAACCAGTATTGTTTCATGCCACAAGTCATGGGAGTTCTATTGGAATGTGAAATTTGCTTTCAAAGTTTGGCCCATTTGTCTTTTCATTTAATGTTTTCATTTAATATTTTCAAAGCAATCCCTATTTGACATTGTGATCTTCATGGGGCATACTATTGACATAAATTGAATTTTTTTTCTTATTTTCACCGATTGAATCACATGTTCTGAACCAATCAAATTGTTTTGGTAGACTAATGAACATGCTTTGTTGATTTGACAGAATGTTGATGAGTTGAAACAGAAGCTTTTATACACTACAATTGAACTACAAGCACTGAAAGCTGAAGCCAGTGAAGAAATGAGAAAACAAAAGGATGAAATGAACAGCTTGATCAATCTCTTAAACCAAGCTTACCAAGAAAGAGATGAAGCCAAAAATCTGCTCCAGAAACTGCAGAACAAGTTTATGGCTTCTAGTCCTCCTGATTTTCACACTATTTTTCCACAACCTGATAACTCTCTTGTTATGCCTACAACAAATGCCAATTCGAGCATTACTGAGTCTAGCAGTCTTTCAGATACTTACAATAACCACCATTCTCATAATTCTTCTCCTGTTGATTCATTTTTTGACGCGGTAACTTCGCCTGATTTTACTAGTATTAACATGGCTGATTCGACCCGTATGGGACTTGTAAACAAGAGTCACGTTCATCAGGACTATAATGGTTCTATTCCTTATGGTTTGATGCCTAACTCTGCTGCAAATGTTGACTCTGGTGATGTGATAATCAACAGCCTTGTGAAGGGAAAAGTCTTGCCACAGACTGGAAAACTTTTGCAGACTGTTCTTGAAGCGGGTCCTATGCTTCAAACACTTCTTGTTGCAGGTCCACTTCCAAGGTGGAGAAATCCTCCTCCATTGCAACCATTCAAGATTCCACCAGTTTCAATCGAAGGATGTGAAACTGCAAACATTAACAGCAAAAAACAGGCCGCTAATTCCAGCTTGGTCGCAAAGAATCCGCCTGCCGCGTCTTCTTACGTTGAGATGTCTCGAGGCTTGCCTCAGCTGTGTTCCGCTTCAATGCTAAACTTTGGCACAGGATCTTCAGGACTCGGCAGCAATGGATGGTTTTGTTCCGGTGTTCTCAATCAAATACCTGCCGGAAAACGGCAACGGCTTCAATGAAACAAAGGATTCATTGCTCCTTTTTCTTAGAAAATCAAATTGAAAAGACTGAGTTGGAGTGTAAATGATTTATCTCGGTTTGGTGGTTTGAGTGAGATAGGTAGATTAATTGGTGTTATTTTTTTTGGGATTACTTGTAAATGAAGATATCAAAATCTATAAGTCCCAGTTCTTATATCAGATCTCTTTGCTGACCCTGAAACAACTCCTGAAGTTGTAGATTTCATACATTCAAATGAATCAGCTAGTTATGTAATCATTCTGTTAAAATGTTTCACAATGTTTTTAAGAAATTATGATAAATATTTTTTAAAATTATATTATTTAAACAGTTGTATTTTTTAGGAGTTAATTTTTCGGCAAATATGATAATGTTGCTTCTTTTAAATTATATTTCTCGGAAAGTACCTATTATTTATTGATTTTTTATATAAATTAATATTGGAATTCACATAATTGATCTTACTAATGATCAATTAGATATTTATGAAATAAATTCTGAAATAAAATAATAAAATTAACCCAACTTTCTTAAGAAAAATCAACTTATTTGAGTTTTTTAAGTAACTTCTCATGAATAAGAAATGGAGATATAATCGAGTAAAACAGTTTTACGAATTTGTTCACGTTTTAGGAATTTCAACTTTCCTTTCTCACTTTTTTTTGGTCCGCCGTGTCGACGACACCGCCTGGTATCCGGTGGCCACATTGGACCCCGACTATTCCAGACCGCTCTTAGAGGCCAGGGAGCTACCGAAGGGGAGTGCTTCCACGCCAAGAATCGAATCTGGACGAACCCGAGACGAGACTTCTAACATGGGATCGGTCGCCACTCGACCACTACCCCTTTGGTACTTTCCTTTCTCACTGACCTTAGATTGACATCTATTTTTCTATAAAACAAAATCAGCCACATACAAGGACGACCACTAGCCCTGACAAAGACTTTTATAAGAGGAACTTCCACCAATTCGATTGTGAGTAGTGCTCCCATCGATTATGAGTAGTGCCCTCATTAGCTATTATCAAATCAATCGGTTATTAATTATAATCATTAATTTGTTAAATTTAATACCTTACTATTATATTTTTCTATGTCCGTCCTTGGTCAGAAAACCATCTCCTCTAATACTGTTTTATTTTTATCTTTTTACAATATTGCACATTTTATCGTACTTATATTGTCTATAAATATTTATTTTTTCACTCTTACAAAAATTTCTGTAATCGTGGCTGAAAAAGTAGTCCTAACATACATACAGATACACTTCTGGCCGTGTAATCTACAGTCTAACTACACATTTTCCACACGAAATTGGATACAGCCAACACTAGACCAACTAATACATTTTTTTCCATGAAAATGGATACAGCCAACATGCAATACCACCATTCTGCTCAAGTATGTCTCTTTTCTGTAGACTTTTGTTGAGTTTATTCACAGATAATACTCCAAAACTTGGAATCGTTTCCTTATTCATAAATTTGGAAAACAGTTGTTTTATGGATTGTTGCAGTTGGGATCCTCGTTCCTATCATTATGTAACTGTAAATTTGAGTTAGATGTTTCATAATTGTGTTATGTTATTTTTTATTAAATATTATTATTTGTAGCATAAACATTACAAAAATCGAATTCGTATCGTATCATAAATATGTGTTGACAAATTGTGTTATCGTGTAAAAGTTGACAGTATGTGTATGCCCATTGCTGTATTGATTTAATCGCTTAGAAAACAAGAAATTCACAAAATCGTTTTCAGGAAAGAATCTAGGAAATCTTCCAAGAAAAAAAGATCAGACTGCAAATAAAAGATGTTGAAAATCTTCAAAGGTTTGAGAAAACCTTAATTCCTTCATTGTTGCAGTGCTAAAAATATAATCATGTCCTTAACAGAACATTTCCATCATTTCAGTCTCCGTTCCCACTGGAAGCTGGCGATTGCTTTAATTGCAGCTGTATGGACTATCCTGGTTTTTATCAGGTATTACAGATTGCTAAAGCAACTCTTCTGCAACCATCGTTCCTCGATCTCGTATATGACTCGAAGCAGGCGTCTAACGCGGAGCACGCATTTAATCTTCGAAGCCTTCGAGGATCATGATTCGCAGTTCTACAGCGATGCGTTAGAACCCTCAATAATAGACTCTCTTCCTGTCTCTCAGTTCCGGAAGAAGAACACGGAGGGAACAATGCAGATAGGAGCCGAGTGTGCAGTCTGTTTGGGCGAGTTTGAAGATGGGGAGTGGCTGAAACATCTACCCACCTGCATTCATGTCTTTCACAGAGCTTGCATTGATAAGTGGTTTCAATCCCACTCGAGCTGCCCTGTCTGTAGGTCAGATGTTTGTGTTCGCTTGCCAGACCACGAATCTCATGTCTCGATAGATTCGTTGCTGGAGACTTTAAGAAGGGAAGATTTCTCCCGTGAAAGAGAAGCACATTACCAAGTTCTGCGCTCCGAAGCACTGAACCTCGCTGTTGCACCTACGGAAATTGGTGCTAGAAGTTCTTCATAGCATTTAAAATGGCTTTCAATCCTTCGCGCCTCTCGGAACTGCTTGATGGTGGTATACAGGGTTAACCAGAAATTAGGAAGCCCTTTTGTGAATAAGAAAACATCACTTGGCATTTGATCAGAATTAAATCATCAACGGAGTTCAGATTTTGATAGATTGAATAAACAAATCTGCCTTCAGTCAAACGTCAAAAAACAAATGATTACGATGCTATCAAATGCCTCTTGCTACCTCCAGTTCAACGTCAAAAAATAAAAAGAAATTCGTTCAAGATGTGCATTCGATAACAGATTTTAAACAACGGATCCTACAAAACTACTCGATTAAACTGCTACAGCGTAACACAACGGAAATATGTGAGTCTGTAAGATAAACAAACCAATATAACGATGGCGCAGAGGATATAGGAGACATTGACGCAGACAACAGGAATTCAAAGTGTACGAGAGCAGAAGACACTGATGATTAATCACAATTCAATCTAACATATAAACACCATGAAGTACTACAAGCATAAAACTTGGACCAAAAATAATCAATCTCCACTTAATGTCGCAACAAAACTGCTTTACTGTGAAACAAAATAAAATGAAAACCGGAAGAAACCAGAAAACTGCTTAAATAATACCAATTTTGTTTGCTACATCCAAAGCATCACAGTCTTGTGTCAATCTAACATATGCCTTCTTTGTACCATCAGGCCTGGAAAGAAAATATAGGAAGACTGTAAAGTTATGGAGAGACAACAAAGGCTTAACAGTACATCGGATGAAAGAAAAATTGAAGGACAAACCTGATGAGAGTGTTCACTTTCTTGGTCTGAATATCGTACATTTTCTTAACAGCATCCTTAATCTTCTTCTTGTCGGCGTGGATGTCAACAATGAACACCAGAGTGTTGTTATCTTCAATCTTCTTCATGGCAGACTCAGTGGTGAGAGGATATTTCAATATCTCATATTGATCAAGCTTGTTCCTTGGTGGAGCACTAATACGAGGATATTTAGGAGTTCTTGCTTTCTTCAATGTCTTAGGACGATGGAATGTGACCTTAGTTCTGATCTTCTTGGTCCTCTTAAAGATCGGTCCAGATTTCACTGCTTTAGCAGCTTTAGCAGCTTTAGCTGCCTGTACCTTTGGATCAGCTTTCTTCAAGCTATCTGCTAAAGAATATCACAGAACATAATCATCACACAAAGGAATGTACATCTGAAAAATCTCTAACAGAGTATACAAGGGACAATAATTACTAGAATATCCATAGATCTGCAATGCCACACCATGAAAACGCATAAAAGGGGCATACTAAATATTCACCAAATACGAATAGTACTACCACCAAGATTAAACAAGTTTCCCATAAACGCCAGGAAGAATAAAACAAGACATATCTAGCCTTTGAAAATGCACAACACATCAGCAATTTTTACCATTGTCGCAAATTCCTTCAAGTAAACACATACCTTTACGGTGCATCAATGTCCAAAATTTTCGGAAATATGTAGTGTAAAATTCAGCACAACACCAAATTTTCATATGAACGCAAAGCTTACGTGATTATTCATTTGTACCACACACGCCAACAAAACTACAACCATAAGAATGAAACAGTACATAATCACTAATTTTCTGCATTAATAAAAAAAAAATGCATCAACAATATGACTAAGCAACGTCAATGTTTCTAGTTCACATTCAACACTAAAGCGTGCAAATAATTATCATCCAAAAACACAAAACATAAGTGAACCACCACTACATTTAATCTTAGATAATCATAAAAACACATAAAAAATAAAAGGACACTTCTTGCATAAAAACGAAATGGGCATCGGAAAAAAATCATACCTTTAGGAGGAGCCATTGCAAATTATCAACACTTTTCAATAACCTGAAGTTGCAGCGAGTTTGGAATTAGGGTTTGTGGGGTTTGTGTTTATAAGAAAATGAGATTATAATTACGATTGTATCCAGTTGTTTGACAAGCTTCTGAGTTTGATGGGTTGGACTTGGGTCAATTTACAATATTAATATTTTTAAAATACATCCTCTTATATATATAATCTTAATAAACAAATGTCAACAATATTATCTATAATAATATACTAGCAACTTTATCTAGATGATGAGACGGGTTGAAGTTTATTACAATTATATTAAAATTAATAATATAAATTAAAATCTCATTTTTTAAAATTATTTCATATAAATAACAATTTTAATATAAATTACATTTTTTATTTTAATTTCTCTCTTCAGATTTTTTTATTTACAAAGTTATAATTATATTTATAAAGTATTTATCTAATTAGATGTTGTCATATTAATTATAATATTCATCCACTTTAAATAAATGTTATTAATAATATCTATTTAAGTATTATTTTTTTATTAAAAAATATATGATATATAAAAATAATAATTTTTTAGTCTACATAATATTTTAGATAGTATTTGTATTTTTTAATTTATTATCATATTTATTTTCTAATATAAATTAGCATTAAATATTTAATAAAATTAAATTTCTAATATAAATTAAATATTAAAATTTTTAGTTCAATAAAATAATTATTTTTTGATATAATTTGTTTAATAAATATAAGAAAAATTATTAATTGTGGGAGAGAATGTCATCATATATTTAGTTTTAGTATATAGATAGAAAGATATAAGAGAAATTATAGAAAAATTTAAAATATTGCTAAAAAATTATACTTTAACATAATTAATGTCAATATGCTTAATTGATTGACATATGTCAGAATATTTATGATAATGTTAACAACTTATATATATATATATATATATATATATATATATATATATATATATATATTTTATATAATAAAATAAAATGTATAATAAAAATAAAATAATAAATTTTTATTACAATAAAATAATTATTTTTTTGATATAATTTTTTTAATAAATATATGAAAAATTGTTAAATTTGTTATTAATTGTGAGAGAGGATGTCATATATTTAGTTTTAGTATATAGATAGAAAGATATTAAAAATAAGAAAAATCATAGAAAATTTAAAATATTACTAAAAAAATGCTTAATTGATTGACATGTGTCAGAACATTTATGATAATGTTAACAACTTTCTTATATATATATATAGATATGATCTTAAGGGCATCAATAATAGTAAATCCCATATAAGAGTTTATCAAGGTGTCAACTCAGCATTTCACTAACTTTTTATCTATAAACCTCAACTCTTTAAAATTTTCCTAATGCTATAAACCTCATCATCCACTTTAATACTCAATTAGTTCGGACCCATAATTATTATATTTTTTATATCATACCTATAGATATATAAAATAAGTTTTATATATTTTTATATATTACTAAAAATAATAATAATATGAATTTCATAAAATAAATTTTATGAAATATTAAAAGATAATATAAATATTTATATATTACTAAAAATAATAAAATAATATAAATATTTTATTTAAAAAGTATATAATTA